>APFE031461353.1:2015-12135 GCA_000404065.3 Pinus taeda
CAGCTCCCATATTCCTTGAGAAGCAAACAATGCTTTCATTTTTATGGACCAATCATTATGATTTTTCCCATTGAACTGTGGCAGTTGGGAATTTGTCAAACCTATTCCAGCATCTGCCATCTTAAAAGAAAAGATGCTGACTGTAAAATTAAAAACAAGCAAAAACTTTCTCTGCTGGAAAAAATCTACTCTTTAAACTTCTTATAGCTCCTACAGTGAAAAACAAACTCTGTTTTTGACTCACTGAGTGCCTAGACTAGCTCTGATACCATGTTGGAATTTTATGGTGAATTCCATAACACAAAATATCAGGGAACAACACTCTGATACAATGGTGGAATTTCTTGCTAAATTCCTTAACAAACAGACAACACAAAATTGTTCTGTTTTTGCACAGAAAACTGAAAACTTTGTTTTATGGACTTGGTGTTGCAGCAACAGGATTCGGTGTTGCAGCAACGCTGATCGTGGTGTTGCAGCAACAGGAAAAATACTCTGTTTTTGTTAACACAGAAAAAACAGAAAACTGTTTTTGACGCTAAGTCACTTTAAGAAAATTGACGCTTTGTGTAACAGCAACTAAATCAAGGGGCGTCAAATCACTAGTAGACTTTCAGAGAAATAACAAAGTGTTTTTGACACTTGGTGTAACAGCAACTGAAAATCAGCAAAACAATAAACTTGTATTCATCAGCAATAAACAAAACTGATACAGTAAACTTAACTGTTACAAGAGGAATGCTTCATTTCCAGAAATCGATTTTCTATCTCAAAAAATCACAGGTTCAGCACTGTTGTGCATTTACAAAAGAGACACGCACTTGTTCTTCTAACCTTCACTCTTTCTCTCAGAGTACAAAATAGAACTGGTGTTCTAAATCACAGAAAACAGAACTGCTGTTCTTTTATACTTACACCTTCTTGCACTCTTCTCATGAATAAATAGAACTGCTGTGCATTTACATTTATAGGAAAAATAAAGATCTGAGTTAAACAATAAATTAAACAAAATATCTGTTGATCTCTATCTTTGTATTTATTGCAGAAGGTGGTGATGCAAGGCGGTGATGCCTTTTCAGCAAAAAAAAAGTCAGTTGTCTGCAGGGGATTTAATTCTGAATTTAATGCACAAAAATATCAGAAGACTTTGCGGCACCGAACAATCTGAAATAGCAGCTGTAGATCAGATTCCGTTCTGCATTAATGTCATGCAGTTGGAATTAAATTCCAACACTCGATTGCTTCCAGAATGGAAATTCCAAAATGTTAAAGGTGTTTTTTTCACAAACCATTACATATTCTTTAAAAACATGACATATTCTATTACCAATCTAACAATAATTATATCAACATTTACATGTTGTACTATGAATTTAATAATAATGATTTCAACAAGTCTCAAGTGTAACTCATTATGTATTTACTAAATATTTCTATGATTATTTTAATGGTTATGGAGGGGATATAGAAAGTAATTTAGAAATTCACAAATTGGTAAATGTTAAAAAAATAAATTCCTAACTCCATGTATTTTCCTGCGAGGTTACCACAGGATGTTACAAGTGGTATCAGATAAAAAGGTTGCAACACTAGCACCTTTTCGAAATCATTAAGAAAAAGAGAAGTAGAGGTATGATGCTAGTGGGAATTATCTTAGATATGATTCGAATTGAACTTGTAGTAGACTACAATTAACATGAGATGCATGATGTCTGATTAGTGACCACATTAAAGAGTAGAAAGTAATAATGCTTCTTTAAACGTTGTGATCTTGACATTTGAATATGGATTCAGATAAAAGATAATAAAACCTATGATGTATATATGAAAAATATTTAGAACTAACTAGTTACAGTGAGGGTTAATTACTAACCTGTGCATGCATACTATGACAATAATGATTATGGTGCATAAAGAAAAAACATGACTAAAGTTATAATGTATTGCTTATAAATAATTAATGTGTGTATGGTCTTTTTCATAACTAAAGAATGTAGATGTTGGGGTTGACCCTAAAGGGGACAATAAAATATTAAAATAAAAGAAATAAAAAAAAAAAAAATTGAAAGAACCTCTTTAGATGTTAAATTGAGAAATGTGTCAAGTGGAATTCATATAGTGAACTTAAACTCAATGAAAAACTTATAGTAGCATAATATTGGATTGTCTTTCTTCATGTAGAGTTGTCAGTTAAATATTGCATTCCATGTGTTTGACAAAGGTGGTAAATGAGATCCAAAGTTTTATTGTTTTAAAGAATTGCACCTCTAGGAGTTTTCGATGTGATTCAGCTTTACTTCAGGGAATATTCATTCCCTAAGACCATTTCAACCCCACTTTTATTCCGGAAAAGTTCTTTTCAAAATCATATCCATAATTTGGTCGATTTTGGTGATTTGTTGCTGCCCTTGGGGATTGGTGATTGTCTTGTTTTATAGAAATTTTATCATTGATAACATTAATATGATTCATGTTGTTTTGTAAATTCTAGTCTTTCTATCTCTTTGATATTTTAAACATATATATGGAAAATTATTTCATGTCTGCTAACTATTTGCTAAAATGCCTTAGTGGTTGTAGATTCCATGCTTGAAAACCTCTTGTTAAAGTACCTCAATGGTTGTAGATTTCATTCTTGCAAATTATTTGATAAAATTCCACATTGGTTGGAGATTGCATGATTTCAATTTTTTTTCCAAAAATTCCCCAATTGTTTTCACTTATATGGTTGCAAGATAATTGTAAAGAAAACAAAATATTGCATTTTGTTCCATAGTGTTCAATGGGACTATTATTTCTCTATAATATTTATGGCTGGGAATGTGGAACCGTATAGAAAGTATAATGTTATGGTATGCAAGATAATTTAATATTTTCTTTCTAAGTTGCATAATTGTTGTTATGTGGAAATTTGGAATGTATCCCATTTGTATGACATGTGATGAATTGTCGTTAATGTAGTTTTACAAATTATGGGACCCGTGTTAAGGTAAAGTATAGATGCATGGTGTACATATATATTCCTTTGCCTTGATGCCAACATGAAAATGGAAAATGATGTAAATTACAATATATTTTTAGACATCGAATTATTATTGGATAGAATGTGTATGGAAGTCATTATGGGAATGATGTGATGATGTAATATTTTGTTTTATTATTGAGTTAATGAATACATTGTTTGGTACATTCAGGGACTAGCTATAGATTTTTAGAAGACTTCTTGTCAGCTTATGAAAAGCTATGGGTGGTTAAGTCCAAGATGGACCTTCCCTAAAAGTCTCCTAAAAATTCTTAGGAGAAAATAATAAAGAGGAAAATATTAACATAATGGGAGTGAATGATTATGTTAATCACTTAGTCGGAGAGAAATCCTAAATGGGGCGAAATAAAGAAAATCCGAGAGACAAATATGTGCTTTAAGGAAAAATAAAAGAATATTTTTCGAAAAAAACTAAAACAAAATGGTCGAAGTAAAGGCTGGAAGACCTTTAAGCATGATGCTGCTAAAAATGTGCTAGGAAGAAACCACCAAGGAATCAATGACGTTGTTGATTCTAGTGGAATGTAGATCTTAGCTCGATGGGGAACTATAGTTGGGTTGAATATGCCCAACCCTTGAATAACTCCAAGACATTAACTATGGTTACATGGAATTATGTCTATATTTTACTATTGATTTCAATATCGTTTAAAGATGTTGGATATTAGAATATACCATACGTTGCATGTCTCTATTTTTTTGTATTTGCTATAGTTATGAAAGCATGATATATTAATTCATCTAAGTGACTCTTTTGACGAAATAAGTAGTTCCTGTAGGTCTATATAAGGCAATGAATGTGTTAGAAAAAAATTATGTATATGCATGCATAGAGGAAATAAATTGAAATATATGACTGAAATAATTCGTATTAGATAAAACAATGACCTATTGAACTTTAAATTCCTCACAGACCATACAAAAATGGCTGGAGATAAATGCCATTAGCTTGAATTTGATTGAAATTACAATGGGAGAGAAAAATAGTAATTTACGAACAACACCGGTGGGAAAGAAAGACTGGTGTAACCCATAAATAAAAGGGATCATGGACTTATACAATATTTTGTCATTTTGATGGTGAGAGGGTTGGCGCTCTCTAAGTACTTGCATAAGTATCATGATTAAAGTATAATTTAACATTGCATAAATAATTGATAATGAAAAGTATTTCATTTGATAATCATTATTGATTCTACTTATTAAACATAAAAATCTTTCATTTTTAAGGGAATGATTCCATTTTTTTTGTATTTTATATTTTTATATTATGAGTAAAAGTTAAAGTCCCAATAAAAGAAGAATACCAAGGATGATGTACTCTTTAAGGGGGAAATATGCAATATTCCTAGTGTAATATCCCATAAAAACTCTTGTAAAATGAGGGTTGTTGAATAATTAAATATTATTAATTTCTATATTGATATCACATGATGAATATTCTTATAATTCCTAATTACAAGAATATAACAAGAATTAGTTCTTAATTCTTTTATGTAGAATAATTTATATTCTTCTACATAAATAAACTATATTTCCAAGTTCGTATATTTTATGAGTTTTAGAAATAATCAGTAATAATTTTAGAAAAACTATGGATAGGTGATATTTTGTCCATAAGGCAAAATAGATATACCTTGAAAAGAAAAGAATGAGAGATTTATGGATGATTTATTGAGCGATTGTAGAATTTAGAATAATATGATTTATGGATAATATATGGAGTGATTTTTGGATTTAGGAAAAAATAGATTTATGGATTTATTTATGGAATGCTTCTATGATTTAGAAAAGCTATTGCATTTTCTCAATTCTACTTGTTGTAAGCCTATGGAAAATTTTGAGAATGAGTGACAAAATACATATAGAATGGAGCCAAGAGATAAGAAGTAGGATTCCAAGCATTCATTAAAAGATAAGTAACTATGCTATTTAAAAATTATTTTGTTCGTATAGGGTGCATGAAGAAATAAGAATCAAATTTATTTTTCTTGAAAAAATTCATATCATAAAGAGTTGAGATCATTTTATTGGGAAAACCTCTATGGAATTCCACGCATAGAGGAGTAAGTGGTTTTATGATTGAATATTTAAAAGATTTTATGTGTATTGAATTCTTAAAATATTTTCATGGCTAACTAATTGTGTGAATTACATGATTTATTGGAAAATATGGTCCAAATATACCTTTGTATATCGCAAACTGTGATAGATGTGTAAAAACACAAATACAATTTTGTAAATGAGCTTCTCTCTACATAATCCTCTTTCATATTTGAAAAATTCATTTCCAACCTCTCAAAACCGTGTCCAAAGTTGATGGAAAAAACATAAAATTATGTAATATTTAAATCTGGAAACATGGGTTGCAAAGATTCATTTGAATATTCCTACCATGAAACTTGTGTAAAAAAATGAACTCATTTCCAAAATAAACAGTGAAAATTTCCAATAAAATACCATGGGTTGTGTTATTTAGAATGAATTTTTATTTATGTTATTTCTTGATGAAATATGACAAATTTGTGTGATGTGTGAAACGATAGGAAAATATTTTGTATTGCATGCATCATAGCTAGTGAGTTAGTAACTTCTAGAAAAAGAATAAATAGTGTGTTAAATTCCTTCGAAAATAAATATATATATTTGTATGCGAGGAAGTATTTGTTGTGTTAGAACTCCTCAAAAAGAATAGAAGAGAAAAACAAGTCCTTGTATATATTATGGAATTATATTCCTAGAGAGGAAAATGGGTAAACATATGCTTTATCATGTTAAGATTATTTTGGAAAATTATTTATAAAAACATATACACTTGCATGCATGAAAAAATATAGTTTTGGTATTGGAATTCTAGTGAAAAGGAAGATGCAATCACATAATATTGATTGTATTAACCTTATTTTTGGTACAATAGTATACATTTGCACAACTAAAAGAATTAGCCATCAGATTAGTTTTATTTTGGGAGAAGATCATGTATAGTTATTGGGTGATATCTTTTGCTAAGATGACCATGTTTCTTTGCATGTATGAAAGAATAAATGTTATGCGTTTGATCTCTTTGAAATGAAATGTGTTTATCTTTCCATGTAATATTTAGTTAGCTTCCTTTGCAAATAAATATATGTTTCGCATGAAAGAAGAACAAGCTATCATATTATTTTTTGTTGGAAAGGGAAAATAGTCGCATGCCTGAAATTATAACTATTATGTTAACTTTTTTTCAAATATAGCTTACATTTTATACATAGTAGTAACTGTAAATGGCTCTCCCATGGAAAACATGTTTTTGGAAAAGAACATCATTGACATGCATAAGTATAGAATCTATTACATAATCCCTTTGGAAAAGAAAACATAATAGTAGGCACAAAGAAAATTGTTAGTTGGGTTGGTTCTCCTGAAAGCTTGTTATGCATTTGCATGCACAAGAACAATTTCTAGTATGTTAGCTTTCCTTTGGAAATAATTTGAAAGTGCATGCACGATTATGTTAGTGTTTTGTTGGAAAGATGATGCTTGATATTGATTTTCCTTTTACTAATGCATGTGCAGTGATGTTAAAGAATATATTTCATTACAATATGTTTATGATTTATGCATGAACATGAATAGATGTTGAAGTGTCACTAATAAATATTGATTATTGGGTAACTAATATTTTATGTTTTATCTGATCATGATATTAATGTTCTTATCACATCAATGACAAGAAAGGATGGTGACTTTTGCAAAGGATAATTCACATTTAACATTGTGGCAGATAAAGATTTGTTGAGCCATGTAGATTTAGTAATGCAAACTATTGAATAATCCACTAAGGGAAAAATTTAGGTTGAAAAGACTTAATGTTCATGACTTCATGGGTAAATGATATCATGATGTTTTTAAAATTATTCTTTTTTGAAATAATTATTTAATAACTATTACTGTAAATTAAATCATTATTATCACTTGGCATATTGTTTATGTACACATGTTTTAATGGAAAATAACTGTACACATGTTTTAATGTTTTAACGTAAAATAACTTATCTAAAATTTTCCAATTTCTGGTTAGATTTCAAGTCAACTCCAACTACAACAAAAATTCAAAAAGGGCGTTAACTAAACTCACAAACCGTGTACCCTGCATATCGGTGAATTGTACGAACCAAGTACCATGAATATTCAATTTTAAAAGCCACGTTAACGAATAGGTGCAAGTTGCAAACCAACAATCATGCAACCATGGGTTCTGAATTGTACGAACCAACAATTGTGAACATTTCATTTTTAATATCTTTAAATAAATACTTCTTCCTTCCCGGGAAATCTTCATTGCTACAACTGACTGCGCCCCAAATCAAACATTGTTGCGTTGTAAACGTGTCAAACCTGATCAGCTCTCAAAATGAATGAAATTTTGCAACTCTCTCAAAAGGAGCACTCAATTCCGTAGTCAACCCGCGCTATAAACGGGTAAAGCCTAAATCAACTAGTCTGAATGAATGCAATTTTTGTGTTTTACAACTCTTCCTAACCGAGCACCCAATTTCGCAGGGGACACCGGGGTCAACTCATACATTTTTCTACACAAACTTTTCTTTTCCTTTCAATTTTGTACAAATGTAGGTGCTTTCTCAAGTTTGTGGAAATTTCTCCGGTGGGAAAAAAGTATTAAAACAAATTACTGTTTCGAAAATATAATTAGAGAGGTAGATCATTTTAATTTCAATCTGAATAGCTTACACTTCCAATTAATAACTTCATTGACTTTTTTATTTCTCTTTATTTGAACGAAGTTGAGCCTTGACAACACTCATGGGAAGAACCATCACTAATGGAATGTTGGTGTGCGATTAGCGAGATTGACTCGTATTTTTTACATATTTTTAATATTTCCATAATAAACCATCTTGTTTTCCACTCACTTTTTCTACACTAAGAAAACAAAACCCATACATTCAACTTATTTTTTAAAGAGACCATATTACTACTGTGATCCCGGTTTAATTAGTTAATAACTCTACTATATATGTATTTCATTCAACCACATGGAAAAATATTGAAATACCCATTTGTAAAAAAAAATTGTATGCATTTTCAATCACCCTCCTTGTACGAGCCTTTCACAAGTGAGATGGAATTGGACCTGCACCTTTCCCGTATTTTAGGTTTAGAATTTTTTAATGCCCATCTTTCTTGATGTGTTTGAAACTTCTAGAAAGCGTAATTAATACCTTATTAAGGAAAGTTAAGGCATTGCAAGGACTGCAAATATATATTGTTCCAGAGAAGCTAGAGTGATTTACAAGCATTAGTGAAGGGAGTAGACATGTCATAGTGCTAATCGATCTCACGAGTTACAAGGATTTTCTCAATGATTTTCCTTGCCTCAGATCATAGGTGGATGTTTTTGGGAAATACCTGTAATTCAGATCCATTCAACTAGGATGATCATTAAAGACCATAACTACTATTGATTGAGGTGATGTAGGCCAATCCATAGCTTTTAAGCATCTAGATTATTTTTTTCCACACAACACAACTAGAATTTGTTGGTGATGTAAAGAATTTAATATACATATTGAATTTTTTTAATTGCTAACCATCCTCATAACAAAGTCCAAAAATGAAAGGAAATGGGGAAGGAGCCTACTTGCTACCTAATTGAAACCAGGCTACAAATGAACCAAAGCTTGTAAATACCAAAAGGAAAGAAAAGGCATCAAAGTCATGCCCACTGTTTTTTTAAATTAACGATTTAATTATTAAAATAAATAAATAAGCATTTACATTTCAAACGCCAAATTTTATTTCAAAGATCAAATTATTTCAAAATAAAAATTGCCATTGTAATAGATGTTATATATTATAATTCTATTATAAAAATAAAAAATATTAAATATAAATTAAATTATAAACACATTATGATTTTTTTCATAATATTAAATTTATTTATACATTCACAATCATATTTTAAATCATCAAAACTAAAAATATTATTCCATATGTAATTTCTAACTTAAATTCTAACTGAAAAAACCAAAGGTCTCTAATTGGATAGCACATTATGTTCCATATTCTTGGTACAATTTATGAGTCACGTAATTGATGTATACGCTATTGTAATTATAATATTCTAATGGAATTTATGCGTCGATAGAGTCCCTATTCACAACATTGTCTCTTCTAAATAATCTAAACATCTTAAAATTGTTTAGTAAAAATATTCTTTTCTTCCTTGAAAGCAAAAATATTATGAAATATACTAAGATGCTCTTTTCTTCCAGTAATAAAATGGTGATGGACGAAAAGAACCATGAATAAAAAACTATAGATGGGTCACTACATCCATGTAGAGTGTCGTGCATTAATGAAATTAGGTGATTCAATAAATATTTACATAAATTAGAGTGGATTATGGTCAAGGATTTAAAGAAAATTCATGACATAGAATAAATATTTGTTTGACTTGACATCAAAAATATTAATTTTTTTATAGGAAGTCAATCTCTTGATGTTTACAATATTAAATTTCAATAACTAGATGAACTCTCCAAACTTGAACCCACAAGTAAACCTTTATTTTTGGAAATTTTGTTGCAAATCCAAGCAAAGTCGCTTATATTTTACTTCTCTCAAAACACTGATTGAACTCTTGTCTCTCTCTCTAATTCAATTAGTTTAAAGTAGAGGAAAAATAAGTTATTCAATTAGTTTAACTCAGATATAATCAAACCTTGAAAGATAAGTTATTCAAAAGCTTAAAGAAATACATCATACAACTCTAATTCAATTAGTTTAAAGCAGAGGAAAAATATTGAAATGGTTCTTGACTCAAGAAGTCCACCTTTGCTTCAACTACCACTTAATGAATCAGAGATTAAAACCAAAAACTTAAGATGGATAAATTGTTAATGAAAGAAGCTCTTAACTTAAGAGACACATAAAGTATTTCATCATAATTTATTCATCTCAATACCAAAATCACAATAAGAAACTACTTGCATGCAAACCAAAGAAACTAGTTTTAATTCATCATTTTAGTAGAAGAGATGCTCAACTTGAACACTTGTTTTTCTCCAACTT
>APFE031461357.1:0-36407 GCA_000404065.3 Pinus taeda
CCCGTTCCAACAATGAGAGTGCTCGAATAGATATTTCTAATGAGCTATTGTACGCGTCAAACGGAGATCATATGCTAAAGTTACGACCCCGGGAAGTTGATGTACCAACTTACCCCCAAATGGGGCCCACAGTTTGGCGTTTCATCTCCTAGGGTTAGGTTTTGGAATGTGAAGGGTTTTTTTCATTGTTTCTCAACAATAAATAGGCCTTCGAGCCTCATTGTAACACAGTTCAGAGGCATGTAGCCATCACATCTCTTCTCAGAGATAAGCTACCATCGCCCTAGCTAGTTTATTTCCATTTCTGATTGTAAGCATATTTTAGTATTTTCCATTAATGAAATGAAATATTATTTCTGTTGCATATTTGTGTATATGGTTATCTCTGTAATTTGTTGCGTTCCTGCTTAAATCCAGATCAAATCTACACCTAAATCATGCGGTCATTAAAGGCTATACAAAGCACAAATTAAAGCCATTACTAAGACTTCATTAGTAATGCAATTGATTTTTAGTTTCAAATCTTCTATTGAGGTTGATTTATCTTTAGTTTCAACTTTTGGAAGCTGTTTTTTTTATACAACTTCATTGGTAACAATATTAGATTTTTTCATATTGATTACATTGATGTTAGTACTCTTATCCATATTTTGAGCTTTTTTTTTGTTTCCTTTCTCATTATTCAACTTCGTCATTTATATCAATAGTGTTTTATTAAGACTTCTCAAATGAGAAATTTCAAACATCTTTGGATGGTAGTTGTTTACTGATATTTTTGGTAAGTCTTTTATGAGTGTTTTTTCTATAATATTTTGTTGTCGTAACTATTTTATCTATTGTTGACATTTGTGAATTTATGTATATCACTTTTCATGAGATTCAATCGCATTGAATTGCAATATCTTGTTGATCTAATGCGTAGAGTGTGGGAAATGTCTGATGTTTTGAGTGGAAGCTTCACCCATCATCACGGACAAACAAAGCTTTTTGAATGATACTTGATTCTTTGCTTATAGGTCATAATTTTCTTTCTCTGATGCTCACAGTTGTTTCTAGAAGTATTTTCTCTTTTTTTAAATGCTCTTCTAATTTAGATTATAGGATATACACTTCATCTACAAGAGATTTGCTTTGTTGACATAAGTTACTTACTAGAGAATCTTATTCTTTTTGAAGTTCTTCTATGTATCATAATGTTTTTGTGGCAATCCCTTATCACATCGAATTGTAGCATTTTGTTCATGATCTATATCTTCTAATGATACAATTTCAATGCACAACTCCATTATGAAATCTTGAAATATTATCCTCTTTTCCTCGTAAGAGATTGTCAAAATTTTATTTTCACATTTAGAATGAACTTCATAAATGTTTCTATCGAATTAAAACCTATAATTATGTTAACAATGTTAAAATTAATCAAATATACAACATTGAATTGGGATAAAAATTTATAATAATCAATCATTAGAAATAAGTCCTAAATTTCAAATTTGTACACTTCCTTTATGAATACCTAAGTCTCCAATTAACAATTGATTTACCAAGTAAGCATTAATGTCGCTTTCTTCAATATTGAGACATAGAAATGATAATTGATCTTTAATAATTCAAAGTAAGAGGTTAAACTTCCTATATTAGAAAACCTTACCTCCCTTTTTTTATTAAAATTGATTTTTTTTTTATAATATTCCACATAACTTGAAATTAGTACCAACCTACAAAACATAATGTCTTCAATTTAAAATTTGAAATTTAATTGGACATACATAAATCTCTATATATTATTGGTTGGAATAATGATCCATTTGAAATTATTATAGTTATTTTTTAGTGAGAGATTTGTGAAGAGATTTATAAATGATTGATGAGAGATTTGTGGAGAGATTTATGGAGTGATTTTTGAGAGATTATAGGAAATGATTAAGAGATCCTTGTGTATAAATATATGTTACTGATAATGAAAAATTATGAGCATTATAGTTAAATATTGTTGCTCTGTCATTTGTCTTTTGTTGGTGTGCTTTTTCATTTGGTATGGTGTGTATTATTGTGTTGCAAATTGATGTGAGGGAAGAACAAATCTCTATGGAGCTAACTATGGAGTGTAGAAGCAATAAGCATTTCTCCAAAAGATTAATTGTTGATCTGCAATTTTATTTATGCTAGGCACTACAATTTATTTATTTTTCAGTGTTATGATTTCAAAAAAATCCAAAGTATTTATTGCAGATCAATTTCATCCATATTGCAAACATTATGGAGGCGTGTGGGTTGTGTGAAACTGTGCACATCTATGTTTGTTGAATTTGTGTGCATGCTCTTCAATTTTTTAAAAAATCAAAAAAGCAAAACATATATTCCCTATTCAAGAAAAAAGTAGTCCGCCAGCATCCAGCAAAAGTGATGTAAAAATTTGACAGAGATTTTGAAGTATTGAAGTCAGTGCAGCACATCAATGAGACCTGCATTAAAAATCCAATACATAAGTGTTTGGAAAAATATGCATTGAAAAATGCAGAGTACGAAATTATAAATATTAAAAATTACTTTCAATATGGATTTTTTTCACGCTAAGCATGGTTTAAAAATTAATTGCATGAAGTTTGAAGTTTAAAAATTAATTGGCATGAAG
Source organism: Pinus taeda (assembly GCA_000404065.3). Taxonomy (NCBI): domain Eukaryota; kingdom Viridiplantae; phylum Streptophyta; class Pinopsida; order Pinales; family Pinaceae; genus Pinus; species Pinus taeda. The sequence goes on from APFE031461357.1 coordinate 2,636, forward strand.
TTTGAAGTTTAAAAATATGCAACTTTGTCTTTCATTGAACATGAATAGTGGAGTGCATGTGAAATTGTGAAATTCTTACACTATGTGAATAATTCTGCCTTCTTGATTTTAAAAATAAAAAAGTTGAAGTGAAGTGATAAGTGGAGTAAGAATTTTTCATTTTTTATTTTTTAATATATTTAAGGAGGAGAGAGAATTAGTGGAGTGTTTTGAAGGGAAATTATTTTATATGGAAGGAATCTTTTAAATGCATTTTTTTTATGTTGGGCTAAATTGTAAATGTGTGAATTTTTTTTATTATTAAAAAGTATATTTTCTCACTAGGGTAAAAAAAAGGTTATATTGTATTTTCTTTTTCATTAAAAGATATTGTATTTATTATGAAAATGTATTAACAGAGGAATTCTTGAAGGAGTCTTGTTCAATCTTTGATAGAATTGAGCTTCTTAGCTCTTCATTGTACTCAAACATTAATAAAAAGGATATATTATGGTGGTGGTTGGTGAGCACCAGTATTGCAGCAATAATGTTGCAACTCCTGGGCTGCCTACTTTACTCTTATCAACCCAGTAGTTCGTAACAAACTTGGAAACGACAGTGTTGTATGTACAAGTACTAATTCTTACTGCAAGCTGGCACTTGGTCAGCTGGCGCAAGATCACTAGGAGTTCAAGCCAACTTCTATGGATTTTAGAAGAAGCTCTACATGTGATGAAAGAAAGGAAATCTTACTCTACAGAGGCTACTCTACTTGCAGAAAGGAAAAGAAGACTGAAATGTAAAGTAAATCTGGCTAACCCTACTTAACCAACTAATCCTACTTTTGCAAAAAGAAAGATGAAGACCATGAAATGAAAGTCATTACCTACTCAAGAAGTAAACAACATCTACTCAAGCTATTTCTAGAAGTAAATGAGCAAAAAACATCTTTTTGGATTTTTATGTATTTTTACATGAAATTGTCATGCATGTAATTTATTTGTCGGTGAATGTGGTGGCGATGGAAAGTGGTTTTGGGACTTGAGGAGATGTAGGATGGTGTGGATGGGTCCTAGGAGGTCTCAGGTGGCCTTCTGGAGGCTTTTCCCGCAATTGTACTTCAAAACGAAGCCTACAGGAAAATCTCAGGAGGCTGCAGGGGATCCACAAGAGGTCTACAAGAGGTCTACAGGAGGATGCCGAAAGCAGTTTTTAAGATTCTATAGGTGTGAGAGTGAGTGGAAAAGGTAGCTAAAGGCTAGGATGATGTGTTAAGGTGCCTAGGGTTCACCAGGGATCATTAGGAGAGGGAAGGATAGTCGGGAGAGAGGGATAAATCCTATGGAAAAACACAGAAAACTAACGCAGATTTGAGGTGAACTTTGGGTGAACTGTAGGGCATAGATCAGGGAGAGAATGTGATAGTTGATAGGCTTACCTACTATGAGAAGAGATTTGTTGCAACAAAACTGAAAGTCAAACAATGTAATCAAGCAAGCAAGGAAACTAAGTACATCAAAAACAGAATTTTTCATCAAGCTAATCTAAATTATGAGCTATGGAAAGAAATGTTGAAAAGTGTTATAATGAGAGAAAGCATGGAAGAAGACTTATTGCAAAGACAGAAATGAGCATGGTGAAAGAGATCTAAAGCAAAGCATTAACCTTCTAACAAACTGTAACACTAGAAATCCTACGGAGAAGAAAAATCTACGTTTTGTGGCAGCAAGAGGGTCTTGGCCTTAGTTCATGGTCCCACATGGAGGAAAGGAGGTCAAGGCACTGTTGTTGGCCTTTTGTATCTTCTGCCTACCACTGTTCAACCTACTATTAGAAAACACAAATGGAAACAACCTTCCAAATCGCCAAAAGCAACCTATTCTTAACCAAGAGAGAAATTCATCTAACAGCAACTAATTCATAAACTGAAACGAAGCATATAAATACAAACAAGAGGAGCTTGGCTGCTTAGATTGGGCCCTAACCCAAGAGCTTTAGCCCTCTGAGGTAACTCAGTGCTAGCTCAAAAAGGATCTCATCTTTATTATCAAAATAATAAGAGGGTTACATGAAACTGTCAACAAAAGTAAGCTCGAAGTTTAGCAGAGCAAGGCTGCAACAAAAATTCAACAAAAATTCGACCAACTCCTAGTGAGGCCCTCGGCCTCTCTACATATACAAATGAAGCTTCCAACAACTTCCTCAAAATCAGGGAGGCTTGGCTTCCAAAACTAGAGATAAACATAAGTTATCGTCCACTTGCTTGGCTGCGTCCTAGTGCATTGATTTGGTTGTATGTGCTTTGAGCTGCATGAAAGAGAATTCGAAATGGGGAGTAATAAATGAGGGGTATTCCCTCCTATAATCCTCTCCTTTGTCCACTTCGAATTATTTCTGCGAATTGTCCATTAAATATTTGACTTTGTCTTCAAAATTCAACAAAAATCTGCATTAAACACATATTAGCCTCCATGGCATCATAACCAACCCAACTCACTCCATAAGCATAAATATAATCAAAAAACATGCAATAAGCTAAGAGAATAGTTGATTAAACAATGTTAGGAGGCAAAATGATCCCATATAATTACCCATTTATGGGGCTCATCATCACCCCCATCCTAAAGATGTTGCTCATCCTCTGAGCAACTTAGTCCATCTCCTCATCTTTGATGGCCCTGGTGGCCTCCCTAACATCCCATGCTTCTGACGTGAGCTCCTCTTCTTTGTCATGGAATCATGCCTTTCTGTCTACCTCTTCCCACTAATGTTTCTCTTCTTCCTCTTTTCTACCTTCTAGCATGCCTAGCAGCAATGGGGGACTCAATTTGAGGGTAATCCAGTTAACCTTCAAATTCTGTATGGAGCGCTTACAAATTGGCACTCTCCTTAATGCCTCTTTCATCCTTGTTGGGGAGTGATACTCCCTGATCTGCAAACTATGTGGTAAGGTGTTCCACCTCCTCATACAAGCATGAATACAGTCATCCCCAAGTAATCTTTCCATATCCTCAAAATGTGAAATTGATTGAGCCTGATCATTGATATATTTAGGGGCAATTTGAGGATTATTTGCAAGCAGCCAGTGTGTGCTGATGAGAGCCATGGGATCTGATGGCTCGGCTCTGATCATTAAGGGCTCTTTCTGCTCCTTTATCATCAACTTTCTTATTTTTGTTGCCCTTAACTCCTCATCATTCAACCATGATGCCATGGCCATTAGTTACTTTATCATCAACTTTCTTATTTTTGTTTCCCTTAACTCCTCATGATTCAACCATGATGCCATGGCCATTAGTTACAGGTCCCCTAGCCTAGCATTGGGGTCCCACACATTCATGTCTGTGAGGGCCATGTTATGCAGATAGAATTCTGTAATTTTTGCCTTGTCTTCTGATGAGCTTTGGTCACACATGTCCATAAATTGTCTATAATATTGAAAAGGCATTGTGCCTCTCTATGCCAAAATCTTTATCTGAAACTACAGCCATTGGTCCTTGAGGTATAATCCATATGATTTTTTTGGTGTTCTACATTGCAGTGTTTCCATGGACCATCTAGCCATGCATGCCAATTGTGTCTCTTTTTCTTGCAGTTGTCTTCGTAGCAATTCAGTTTATGTTTCAAGGTGAGTTCTTGTGATTGCTTCTCTATGTCTAACAACACTTAATTCCCTGCCCATTTCTCTGAGTTGATTCTCCATATGGCCAATATCCTCAACTCCCTTGGATTTGGCTATTTGCATCCACTTGTGGGTCCTTATTCTTTCTTTCTCCAACTCAAAGAAAAGTGGGATTTCAAATTTTTGTGGAATGATTCTTCCGCCCTCAAGAAGATTATAGTAAGATCCTAGACTAGGTTGGGGGTCAGGCTCTTGTGCCTCTATTGCTTCCTCCTTCCCTTGTGGTTGTCCTATCCTTTTTTCAAGTTTTTCGGTCTCCTGTAGTCTTGACAGGGTCTCCTATAGAACAGTTTGTGCCTCTTGTAGAACTGTTTTTGAGTCTTGTAGTTCTACTTTTTCCTTCCATGTGGGAGATCTAGGAGTCCCCCTTTCATAAGTGATAGGTGTCTTGGAAGGGGATTCCTTCCCTCGGGCAGAGGGTGAATCTTCAATAACAATAGGCACTTTAGAAGAAGGCTAGGATTTCTCTTGTTTGATCCTTGTGCTCTTCCTAGCCCTGAAATACATTGAGGTCTGCCTCTTCCTCTTCTGTTTAAGTTTAATTAGGGTGCTGAGGGCAGTGAGAGCAGTTGTTGCCTCTCTTTCTAGGGTCTCAGGAGACACTTCTGTCTTTTATGTCCCTCTTTCCCCTCCTTCTGTCTTTTCCTATATCTCTGTTTGTTTTGTTTCTCCCTGCTTTGTTTTGGTTTCTTTCTTCTCCCCTTCTTGTTCCTCAGTTTCTTCTCCTTCTCCCTCTTTCTTCTCTTCCTCGTCACTATCAGAATGACTGACATCATAGGTGAGGGCCTTTATGTCATCTTCTACTATCATGTTTCGGAAAATTTCCCATGCTATGGGGATTGTGAATGTATGGAGGGCTTCTTCCACTAAAATTTTAATTAACCCATGGTGAGCCAGTTGATCTGGACTTCCTACCTTGAACTTAATGCTGGATTCTATGATGGACTGCAGGAGAAAATAGGGGATGTTGAGTTTATGGGGTGTTGGAGTGTCCATGCCATATCTCAGCTTATTGAAGATTCTAAAATGGTAGCCATAAACTATACTATACCTCCCTTTACAAGAAATATATTTCATGATTTGGTAATTGACCTCATCCCAAGGGTAGGGTATGCTTGTTCTTCCAATGCCATTTTTGTCTTCTATAGGATGTTCATTGTTTTGGAAGAAGTTTTTCTTGGCAGCCTGTCCAATGGGTTTTTCATCTTTACTCCAAGGCAATCCAAGAGGGAGGGTGGTAACCCTACTGATAAATTCTAGGGTGATTTCCATGGAAATTCCTCTAAAAGTGACAGTGTCATGGGTCCTTGAGTGAGAGACTAAAGAAACGGCAAGCTCTTGGGCAATTCCCTCATCAAACCCGCGGAATTTCTCAAAAAATGTCATCCAATTAGCCCTTGTGAATATGGCTACTACTTAGGGATGTTCATGGACCCTGGTTGAATTAGTGGGCTCCTTCCTCATGAATCCTCATGTCACTGTGCTTATACCCCTTTTTAACACCAAATGTAGAGATGGAGACAAGAATTTTGAAGAAACAAGAAAACAGAGGAAAACTGTGTTTTTTTTTTTTAAATAGGCAGAAAATTTTTATGTAATTCCTCTTCTTCTATGGATTCAATTCCTCCTTAAAATGATATCATCCCTTGCACATATTGATAGTCAAGGTGGGTATGCATGGAACCTACCTCCTCAAACCAAAAATCAAGCAAAAAACCCATGTTTTCTTCTAAAAAACAATTCACTGCCCCTCCTGTAGAACTACCTGCAGGTGCTCCTGTAGAACCTGTAAGTGCTCCTGTAGAACACCAATAGCAGGAGGATGGATGAGAGTGATGGATAACTATGGTTTTGAGGTTGTGGGGTGACAAGGAGATTATTGTAGCTAAGTGTACGAGGATGGAATGAAAGAAAAGGTGGTGAAGGAGTTTCGAGGAGGAGTACTTATTTCTTCTTTTAGATATTTCTGGTGATGGGGTGAGCTGGAAAAAATGTACGTTGCCATATTTAGACCATTGGTCCCCACTTGCCTTGTCATCATGGTTTCTTCTCGTAATCACCTCTCATCAATGCATCAGAGTTTTCAAACCCTCCACTACCTGTCCTTGGGATCTTTCTCTGAGTTGACTATGCACACGTGTGGTGGCATCTTCGGATGAGTGTAGTCAACTCGATGAAGGTGGCCCAATTAACTGGCCACCTTTTCTCGTTCAACCCTAACCATCTCATTCTCTTATGTATATCTTTCAATTACACAAATGCAACAGAGGAGCGGGTTAATCACTTACCTGTAAGTCAAATTTATGTGTTGTGAGGTATTTCGGCTCCTTTTGCTACTGCATGTTTGTATTTCCTTTGCTACATGCCTGTATTTCCTTTGTTGCATGCTCTCTGCTATCTGATGTGTGGTTGTTTGTCTTGTGTAGTTATCCTTTGGCTAGATCTAACTTCATATGTATCCTTCAATCCCATGGTTTCACTTCTTTTGTTGTTGTGGCTTGATTTTAATAGGATCAACTATTACAAGAATTCCTACAGGAGCTCATGTAGCTGCTTCTCCCTTTAAAATTTTAGCTGATTTTTTATGCTGGGAGCTGTGAGGATGATGCTAGAGATGCTGATGGATATGGAGAGGTACTAGGTAAGCTGCAGTTGAGATTTGAGGTGCTGCTTCCTTTATTTTTTGTTTTTTTCTAAAAACTGGTTTTTTGTGTTTTTCTGTGACACAAAGGGAAAAATGATGATGATGATGTGGCGCAGGTGTGGAATGTATGGAAATGAGAGTTGATAGTTGTAGGAGGGTTTACATGCTCTTCATGAAGCTTCCCAGCCCCTCAAACTACTTTTTGGAACCATTTCTGGCTCTCTGTGATTCCTACAGGAGTCTCCTGTAGAAAACACAAGGCCTCCTATAGAACACACAATTTCCGATAAAAAAAAAACAAAACAAAACAAAACAAAACAAAACAAAACAAAAAAAACAAAACAAAACAAAAAAAAAACAAAACAAAACAAAAAAACAAAAAACAAAAAAAAAACACACAATGAGGTGGAAGAAAGGTCATAAATGATGGAGAAGAGTGTGGAGGAGATGAAATAGGCTCTGTGGCATCTTCTCTTGCTCCCTGTGGTCCTCCTGCAACCTGCAATGCACATTAAAATTCAATCTTTTTTTTCTTCTTTTCTCTGCTTTTTTTTTTTAAAGACAACTAAGGCGCCTCAAGGAGGTTTTCACCCTACTTTCCTGCCCTAGGTGCCTCCAAGGGAGGTTTTCACCCAAGGATTTTATTCTTTTTTCTTTTCTCTTTTTTCTTTTTATTATTTTTGGCATCACTAGGCCGCCTCGGAAGAGGTTTTCAACCCAATGATAGGACTCAAGCGCCTCATGGAGGTTTTCACTTGAGTCCTTATTATTTTTTCCTTTTTTATGTTTCTTCAGTGTGTGTAGGTTGAGACATGCTCCACTACCATCATTTTCTTACTCAGATCTTCAATGAACTCTCGCTTGGAGAGGGGCTTCTTGTAAATTTTCAACCTATGTCCATTGACAAGCATGGGGATGGCTTCCTCATCAATGGTTTTGATCCAAATTGTACCATTGTCATTGCATTTTTCCACAGTGTAGGGTCCCAACCATCTTGTCCTCAGCTTGCCTTTTAAGTCTTTATACCTTGAATCATAGAGCAGTGCCGAATCTCCCTCTTAGAATTGCTTCTCCTTGATATTTTTTTCATGCCATATCTTCCTCTAAAGCTGAACCACCTCTTTGTGGAGCAGTCTCTCCTTCTGTGCATGGCTGAGGTCTAGGTCTAGCTAAGCTACCATCCTTAGTGTATTGAATTCAAATTCTATTGACAACAAAGCCTTCTTCCCATAGACCAGTTCATAGGGTGTGAACCCTGTGGTGGTCTTCCATGTTGTGTTGTAGGCCCAGGTGGCCTCAACTAATCTGTCCACCCAATATTTTCTGCTGCTGCTCACTACCTTGGTCAAAATTCCTTCCAAAGCTCTGTTAGTGACTTCTACCTACCCATTGGCTTTTGGATGGTAAGGGGTGGGAGTCCTGTGTTTTATTTTATGATGTGTGAGCAGGTCTTCAATCAAATTGGAAGTGAACTGACTGCCTTGATCTATGACCAATTCTCTTGGATACCCGAACTTGTAGAATATGTTTTCTCTCAAAAACTCAGCTACTTTTTCCTCTGTTGTTGCTTTGATTGCTTTTGTTTCTGCCCACCTTGTCAAGTAATCGGTGCACACAATGATGTATTGCTTCTATTTCGAAGGAGGGTTGATGGGACCCACAAAGTCCATGTCCCACTTCTCAAATGGCTCAAAGGTCACTTGAGGTTGCATGGGCATCTCATCCTTTGGAGTAGGTTTCCCCATCCTTTGACACCAATCACATTAACTATTGTATCTGCTCACATCTTGATGAAGAATGGGCCAATAGTAGCCTGCTTGCAAGATTTTGAAGGCAGTTCTCTTTGCTGCAAAATGACCTCCACACAGCCCGTCATGACAGGTCAGGAGGATGTCAAAAACTTCCTCCTCCCTGACACATCTTCTCAAGATCTGATCTGGGATAAGTTTGAAGAGATTACCCCCAATACAGGTGAAAGGGGTGCTTTTCCTCACTATCTTTCTCTTCTCCTTCGAGGACAGGTGTGGTGGGAATTGTGCTGAAACCAAGTAGTTTGCTATAGCAGCAAACCATGGAGAGAGTACTGAGATAGAAAACAGGTGTTCATTTGGCATTTGATCATCCACCATTCCTTCTTTACCTACAGGAAAATTTACTCTAGACAAAAAGTCAGCAACAACATTTTCTTTACTAGGCTTATCAACAATGGTCAAGTCAAACTGCTACAGTAAAAGCAACCATCTAATAATGCAATCATTTACATCCGTTTTGTTCATTAAATATATAATTGTAGGATGATCAGTGTGCACGAAGGTCTGGTAGCCTGTGATATAATGTCTGAATTTGTTTAAAGAATGCACAACGACTAGGAGTTCCTTCTTGGTCATTGTATAGTTTAACTCTGCCTTTGACAATTTTTTGCTTATAAAGTATATGGCACAAGGTAACTTTTCATCAATTTGTCTTAAGGCTGCTCCTATTGCTTTGTTCGAGGCATCTATGTGGATGTGGAAAGGTAGGGCCCAATTTGGGCCTCTCAAAATTAGGGTAGTCACAAGTTTGCTCTTGAAGGTATCTAAGGCTTCTTGACAATTTTCCGACCAAATAAATTCGACATCTTTTCCTAAAAGACCAACGGAAAAGCTAACTTACTGAAATCTTTAATGAATCTTCTATAATATCTAGCTAAGCCTAAGAAACTTCTAACATCTCTCACCTTTTGAGGAGGTGGGACCCTTTGGATGATGGCAACTTTGTTGGGGTCCACCTGCAATCCTTGTTGAGATATTGCATGACCTAGCACAGTCCCTTCAGTCATCAAAAATTTACATTTTTTCGGACTGAGGGACAGGTTCATTTCAATACACTTGTCCAAAACTTTTCCTTTGTTAGATAAAGCTTCCTGAAAGTCAGAACCATAAGGAGTAAAATCATCCATATATATTTCCACTACATCATGAACTAGTTCAGAAAATATACTCAATACCACTCTCTGGAAAGTGGCTGGAGCATTGCACAAACCAAAAAGGAGGACTTGGTATGCAAAGGTACCCCAAGGACAAGTGAAAGTGGTCTTATCTTGGTCTTCTGGGCTGATTTGAATCTAATTGTACCCGCTAAACCCATCTAGGAAGGAGCAAAACCTTTTCCCCGCCATACCATCTAACACTTATCTATGAAAGGCAAAGGAAAATGGTCCTTTTTAGTGGATTTGTTCAATTCCTGATAGTCGACACAAATTCTCCACTTACCATTTTTCTTTGGCACTAGCACCAAAGGAGAGACCCATTCACTGTCAGAGATGGGGTAGATGAATCCTGCATCAAGTAATTTTTGCAATTCTTCCTTAACAATGTCTGTAAGTGTTGGATTCATCCTCCTTTCAGGCTGCCTGACTGGTTTACAATCTTCCTTAATGTATATATGATGGGTACATACTGAAGGGTGCACTCCCTTCATCTCCTTATAACTCCAAGCGAAGGCATCTAAATGTTTTCTCAATAAGCTACATAGCTCCTTCTCCTAGGAAGGGGATAGGGATGGATTGATTTTCAAGGTTCTTCCTGGGCCTAACTCTATATTCTTGACATGGAGAGAGGTCGGGTCGGCCACACAGAGATCAGTAAAGGGGTTGTCTTGGGTTTCTTTCACTAGGTCCTCTAATGGTAAGATATTAGGGGGTGGATTCTGAATTACATTTCCAAGGATATCATCCTCATCTTATGGTTTGCCCCCCATGGCACTTTCTAATGCACAAAGTGGTGCAGAATAGACTTCATCCTCATCCTCCTCTTCCAACTAGAGAGGTAGATCATGTTCTAGCAAGGGTTGGGCAGGAAGGTATAGGATTAACTATTTGGACATATGCCCATTCTTAATGGTCATGTTCCCAACCTGACAGCTAATGTAGGCATCGGAAGTAGCCAACCAAGGTCTTCCCAGGATGAGAGGTTACCCAGTGAGCTTTGCCTTAGGCTGGAGAACTAAGAAATCAGCAGGGTACTCCCAGGAATCAATGGAGACCATCACATCTTCCACAATCCCTTCAAGGGTCACAGTGGAGCGGTCTGCTAGTTGTAGTACTATTGTGGTCTTCCTCAAGGAGCCCTGAAGGTTAAGTTTGAGCATTGTGTCATTTGTCATCACATTAATGGCAGCTCCCAGATCAATCAAGGTATGTGGGATCATGGTGCCATTGATGTGGACATCAACTACTGGGCTTCCAGGGTCCAGATATTTCAGATAGATTACCTGCCCCAACATCAGGTCGGACAGTTGTCCTATGACATTGATGGTTGGGGCATCTCTCTTACGCCTTCCTGGATGCCTAAAGCACTTCTCTTTGATCAACCTATTGTATATAGGTACATCTTTTATGGCTTGGAGAAATGGTGTCTTCACACATAATTGTTTCAATTCTCCTAGAAGTTTAATTTCTTCTGGGGTAGGTTGTGTTGTCTCGGATAGTCTCTCAGGAAAGGGTGGAATTGCTTTAGGTTCACTTTCCTCTTTATCTTCCTCAACCTCCCTAGGTGGAGGCTAGCTATCTGGAGAACCTTCCCATATCGCAGGTTAATCTCCTAAATCTCCACAGCATAAGTTAGGCATGATATTTCCCCACTATATACTTGTTGAGCCTGTCTATTGTCCAAGTTCGGGTTCAGTTGGGCAGGCATTTGGGGTTGCCTTGGTGGAGCAAGAGGCAATGGTTGCGGTTGAGTAGGTGGTGGAGGCAAAAGAGCGGGAGGAGATTTGTATTGGGGCCTCCACCCTTAATGAGATGCATTCCACTCAGGTAGCGGCTAAGCATAGGATTGAAATGAATGAGCGGCTGGTTGGGTAGGATATTGAGATGGAAAGGACCAAGGAGGAGGTGTGGACCAAGAAGGATGAGCAGGAGGACCCCAAGAAGGTATGGAAGTGACTTGTTTGGGGTTGTAGTATGCCTGAGATGTCCCTTGTATCCCCGGTTGGTATGGTCTGGGTCCATGCAGTCTCCTTTGGTTCATGAAATAGAGTGGTTCAGCGGTTCCTTCGGCCCCCTAGTATACAGCTTTAAGTCTGGGCAAGGAAAGGCACTTATATGTAGAATGATATTCTTCACAGACTAAACAAACCTTTATAGAGTTCAATGGACACTTGTTCCTAGGATGCCTCCTGGTGCATCTAGGACAAAATATGGCCAAATCCCTCTCTACTTCCTCTTGTTTCCTTCTGATATGCAAGTTATCCATTTGCATGGAAAGAGTCTACAACATCTCACTTTTGAAGTCTTCCAGCATGTTTCCAAGTTCACATTCAATGGATGAATTGGAAAAGGAGGTACTAGCTATCGGTTGACTCCCCCTACCTCTCTTTCTCACTGCTCTAGAATGGTTTCTAAAGATAGTCTTTATGTCCTCATAAGGTATTTGGTAGATGTCTCCCCCGACCAGTAGATGGAGGGTGTATAGAAGGTCTTCTAGAATTCCCTTGAGTAGAACCAACTTCAGAGATTCAGGGTCAAGTGTGCACCTGACCCTTTTGTAACTGAGTTGGAACCACTCTTCATAATCTTCCAAGGATTATTCACTTCCCATGGTCATTCGGAAGATTTCTTCCTTGGTATATTTTGACCTACAGTAGTCTCAATATTTGTTATTAAAGGTCTGCTACATCTGAGCCCAAGTTGTGATGCTATTGCCAGGTAACCCCATGAACCAATGCAATGCTGCATCCTTGAGAGTAGAAGGGAATAGTTTCAACTTTTTCTCGTCTTCTGCATAGTCATAAGTTCAATAGATGATAGCAAACTCAAAAAAGAAGGTGTCAGGATCTTCTATAGCCAAACCATGGAAGTGAGATAGGGCTGAAGGACTTATATTCTTCATTTTGGTGTCCCTATTGGTCTCCCTAATGGGAAAGGTACCCTCTATTCTTTCTCCATTTCCCCTAGCATTTATGTTTTCAGCCATTGGCTCAGGAGGGATGTTTTATTTTTCTTCTTCCCCTATAGGTTCTTAAAATATCTTTGGTTGTTCACCTAGAGGTTCTTCTTGATCACTGCCACCGAAGAAGAGAGAAGGTTGGCTGTGTGATGTAGTGGGGGTGTTGGGCAAGTATTTTCCTGAATTATATCTGTTCCTACGAGGCATGAAAGGAAATATTTTTTATTGGTTTTTGTTTTTTCACTAATTGTACCTGCAAAACTGAAATTGATTGAACAAACAAATTGCAACTAATCTGAAATGAACTTGCTGAAATGAAATGAAAGACTGAAAAGAAAAGAAAATGAAATGCATAATTGAAAGCAAGGGAACGACTAATCTACTATGTTGAAATGGAAATTACAGGATTGAAGAGGAAAGCAAGGAAATGCAGAAGTTGAAAGAAACAACTACTCTACTTTTGTTTAAATGGAAATTGCAGAATTGAAAAAGAGAGCAAAGAAATGCAGAAACTAAAAGAAACGATTATTCTACTTTTGCTGACATAAACTACTTAGAAGAATGTTGCGATAGAAAATAGAAGAAAGTAGTAATCACAAAATACTCTGGCACTGCCCCGGCAACAGCACCAAAAAGTTGGTGAGCACCAATATTGCAGCAATAATGCTGCAACTCTTGGGATGCCTACTTTACTCTTATCAACCTGGTAGTTCGTAACAAACTTGGAAGCGATGGTGTTGTATGCACAAGTACTAGTTCTTATTGCAGTTTGTCACTTGGTCAGCTGGCACAAGATCACTAGGAGCTCAAGCCAACTTCTATGGATTCTAGAAGAATCTCTACATGTGATGAAAGAAATGAAAGCTTATTCTACAGAGGCTACTCTACTTGTAGAAAGGAAAAGAAGACTGAAATGTAAAGTAAACCTAGCAAACCCTACTTAACCAACTAATCCTACTTTTGCAAAAAGAAAGATGAAGACCATGAAATGAACACCATTACCTACTCAGGAAGTAAATAACATCTACTCAAGCTATTTCTAGAAGTAAATGAGCAAAAAACATCTTTTTGGATTTTTATGTATTTTTACGTGAAATTGTCATGCATGTAATTTATTTGTTGGTGAATGTGGTAGTAATTAGGTGGCGATGAAAGGTTGTTTTGGGACTTGAGGAGATGTAGGATGGTGTGGATGGTTCCAAGGAGGTATCAAGTGGCCTTTTGGAGGCTTTTCCCATGATCGGACTTCAAAAGGAATCCTACAGGAAAATCTACAGGAGGTTGCAGGGGATCTATAAGAGGTCTATAGGAGGATGTCGAGAGTCGTTCCGAAGGTTTTGAAGGTGTGAGAGTGGGTGGAAAGGGTAGCTAAAGGATGGGATGATGTGTTAAGGTGCCTAGGGTTCACCAAGGATCATTAGTTGAGGGAAGGATGGTCGGGAGAGAGGGAGAAATCCTATGGAAAAAAGCTGAAAACTAGGGCAGATTTGAGGTGAATTTTGGGTGAACTGTAGGGCATAGATCAGGGAGAGAATGTGATGGCTGATAGGTTGACCTGCTATGAGAAGATTTTTCCTGCAACAGAACTAGAAGTCAAATAATGAAATCAAGCAAGAAAGGAAACTAAGTACATCAAAAATAGAATTTTGCATCAAGCTAATCTAAATTATAGGCTATGGAAAGAAATGTTGAAAAGTGTTATAATGAGAGAAAGCATGGAAGAAGACTTATTGCAAAGACATAAATGAGCATGGTGAAATAGATATAAAGCAAAGCATTAACCTTCTAACAGACTATAACACTAGAAATCCTATGGAGAAGTAAAATCTGAGTTTTTGTGGCAGCAAGAGGGTCTTGGCCTCAGTTCATGGCCCCACAGGGAAGAAAGGAGGCCAAGGCATTATTTTTGGCCTTTTATATGTTCTTTCTACCACTATTCAACCTGCTATTAGAAAACACAAATGGAAAAAACCTTCTAAATCACCAAAATCAATTTATTCTTAACTAAGAAAGAAATTCATCTAACAGCAACTAATTCATAAACTGAAACTAAGCATATAAATACAAACAAGAGTAGCTTGGCTACTTGGATTGGGCCCTAACCCAAGAGCTTCAAACCTCTGAGGTAACTCAGTGCTAGCTCAAAAAGGATCTCATCTTTATTATCAAAATAATAATAGGGTTACATGAAATGGTCAACAAAAGTAAGCTCTGAGTTGAGCAGAGCAAGGTTGCAACAAAAATTCTACCAACTCCTAGTGAGGCCCTTGGTCTCTCTACTTATACAAATGAAGCTTCCAGCATCTTCCTCAAAATTAGGGAGGCTTGGCTCCCAAAACTCGAGATAAACATAAGTTATCCTCCACTTGCTCGGTTGCCTCCTAGTGCATTAATTTGGATGTTTGTGCTCCGAGCTGCATGACGGAGAATTCGAAGTGGGGAGTAATAAATGAGGGGTATTCCCTCCTATAAATCCTCTCCTTTTCCCACTTTGAATTATTGCTACCAATTGTCCATTAAATCTTTGACTTTGTCTTCAAAATTCAACAAAAATCTGCATTAAACATATATTAGAGTCCATGGCATCATAACCAACCCAACTCACTCCATAAGCATAAATATAATCAAAAAACATGCATTAAGCTAAGAGAATGGTTGATTAAACTATGTTAGGAGGCAAAATGAGCCCATATAATTACCCATTTATGGGGCTCATCAGAAGTTGAGTCCCAATTTTTGGGACGTTGGTTCTTATCCCAGGCTGAAGTGGGACACATTGTGTTCATTTTGCACTTTCTCTCTCTAATTATCTAATTCTCTCTTACTCTCCTCATGGAGGAAAGCAATATTGTATTGCCTAAACTTGTTGGCACAAACTATTTTTATTGGATCAAACACATGCAACCTATATTCATCACTAAATATTTATGGGAACTTGTAACTAATGGATACACTATGCCTTCTCCTGATGAATTCAAAGCATTAATAGATTATGAAAAAAAAACTCTTAAGGAACTTATTAGGAAAGATAATGAAGCACTTTCACTTGAAGGAAGTGTTGTTGAAGAATCTATATTTCCAAGAATCAGTGGTGTAGTATCATCCAAAGAAGCATGGGATATTTTAAAGAACACATGTGAAGGTGTGGTTGTAGCTAAATTGCAAAAATTAAGGAGTAATTTTGAAAATGCCCATATGAAAAGTAATGAATCTATTCATGATCGCATCAAAAAAATGCAAGAACTTGTTAATCAGATGAGTTCATTAGGTGAAGATGTTCCAAAAAGAAGGCTAATTGAGAAAATTTTAAAAAGTGCTCTTCCTAAGTTTCATATGGTTACCACCAATATTATGATATACAAAGACTTAAATACAACGGAAATTGATGAATTAAGTGGATTCTTATTAATTGTTGAAGAAAATCAACCATCTGAGCAAGTGGAACATGTTTTTTCTGTAAAACATAGAGGAAGAGGAAGGAGCAAAGGTCAATATCAAAATCAAAATAAAAATAGAAATTAGCAAAATTCATAAGGAAATGCATCTCCTTCAAGAGGTAGAGGAAGGAATCCCAAACAGTTTAGAGGAAGAGGCAAAGATGGATCTCATGGAAGAGGACAAGGAAGAGATGTAGGTAACAATGGAGGAAGAGGTGGAGGACCACAATGTTATTATTACCAAAAATTTCACCATCTTAAAAGAGATTGTTATGCAAATATGCGAGATATGGAGCATAAGGGCGCTAGTACAGTTTTTAAAGAAACTAGGAATGAGAAGTTATTCATCTCAAGTTTGATGGCACATAGTGAAGAAAGTGAATCATTGTATATTGATTTATATGTTCAACCCATATGACATATCAAGAGGAGTTATTTACCAAAATTAATGAGAATTATTCTGGAAAAGTCATATTTGGTGATGATAGTGTTTTTGAAGTGAAAAAGAGAGGAACAGTTGCAATACCAATATTGCATGGAGATAAGAATTTAATTTAGGACACTCTATTGACAGCACCATTGAAGAAGAACCTACTTTTTGTAAGATAGATGACGAAGCAAAACTACAGGTTAGTGTTTGATAATAAAGAATGTTTAATCATGGATAAGTTGAATCAAAATGCAGTTATAGAAAGAGGCGAAATGATTGAAGAGAGAATTTTCAAGATCTCTTTTGAATTAAGTAATTCACAGAGTTTGACAACAACAAAAGAAGCAAATAGTAAGCTTTGGCACTTAAGGATGGGACATCTAATTTTTCATAGTTTGTTGTTGCTGAGAAAGCAAAACATGGGGAATGGTATTCCTTATATTAATTTGGATGATGATGTATGTGAAGGGTGTATTTTGGCGAAACAACACAGGGAAAGTTTCTCAAATAGAACATGGAAGGCTAGAGAATATTTCGCATTAGTGCATTCATATTTTTATGGTCCAATGGATACTGTGTCTTTGGAAAGTCCTGTTATTTTCTCACTTTGATTGAGGATTATTCCAAGAAGACTTGGGTATATTTTTTGCAAGAGAAGTTTTAAGTATTCTCTCATTTCCTTGAGTTTGAGACTTTAGTTGAAAAGAAAAGTGGTCTAAAAATTCTCACCCTAAGAATAGATAATGTGGGAGATACAAGTCAAATGAGTTTTTGTAAGAAGAATGGAATAAAGCGAGAGTTTACCAATTCATATTCTCCTCAACAAAATGGTGTCGCAGAGAGGGAAAATAGGACCATAGTTGAAATGGCTAGGTGCATGCTAAAAACTAAATCCCTTAGAAATGAGTTTTGGGCTAAAGAAGTACACACAATAGTATACACTCTTAACTGATGTCCTACAAAAGTAGTGTTGAATTTGACTCCAGAAGAAGCTTGGTCAAGATACAAACCAAGTGTTGCACATATGAAAGTTTTTGGTTTTACTGCATATGCACATGTTCTTAAGGAAAAGAGGAAGAAATTGGATGATAAGAGTGTGAAGTGCATATTTATTGGCTACAGTACTTAAACAAGAAGTTACAGGTTGTTTGATCTTGAAGCAAGGAAGGTGATAATAAGCAAAAATGTTTTGTTTGATGAGTAGGGAATCTATCATCCAAAAGAGATACAATTTGAATTGAGGAAAGATGCAATGAATATTGGTGATGAATCAAATTCCAAGTCAGTAAAGATAGATCAAGTTAAGAAGAAACCTAAGTGGCTTGAAAGGGGGCATTCAGAAAGAAGTATCTTAGATATAAATTTTGAAAGAAGGATTACCAGATCTCAAAGTTCTATAGTGAATTATGCACTTATGGGATCAATAATGAAAATGGATGAACCAATGTATTATGTAGAAGAATCAAGAAATAAATAATTGGATGAAGCTATGGAAGTATAATTATTTTTTTTCTACGTTAAGACTAACCTAAGTACCCAGGGGGGATTTGAACCGGTGACCTATCGCAAGGAGTGCCTTAACAGCGCACCCATTCACCGTCAATCCAAAGCCCCGTGGGCAGCTATGGAAGTATAATTGAATGCCTTGGTGAAAAATGATACATGGGACTTGGTCAAGTTACCAAAAGGAAAAGATGTAATTGGTACTAAGTGGATTTATAAAACCAAGTATAAATTTTAAGGCACAATTGATAAGTATAAGGATTGTTTAGTTGCAAACGGATTTGCACAAAATGAAGGAATTGATTACACTGATACATTTACTCTTGTGGAAAAGCTGGATAAAATTAGGATGGTTCTTGCACTAGTTAATCAGTACAAATGGCATATTTTTCATATGGATGTTAAGTCATATTTTTTGAACGGTTATGTGGATGAAGAAATTTATGTGGAGCAATGTCGGGGTTTTGAAGTGCCGAGAAAACAAGATTATGTTTATAAGTTGAAGAAGGCCTAATATGGTCTTAAGCAAGCACTAAGGGCATGGTATTCAAGAATTGATAAGTATTTTCATGATCATGGCTTAGTTAAAAGTTTATCTGGTCCAAATCTTATATATTTCAGTCAAGACAGGACATTCTGATAGTTGTCTTATATGTTGATGATTTGATCTATGCAAGGAACAATGATGAACAATTTCAAATATTTAAGTCACATATGATTGTTGAGTTTGAGATGACAGGTCTTGGTGAGTTGCGTTATTTCTTGGGTATTGAAGTTTAGTAGAAGGAAGATGGTATTTTTATATCACAAGCCAAGTATACTTGAGACATTCTGAAGAAGATTAGAATGTTGAGTTGCAATTCAACGGAAACTCCTTTGGAAGTTGGGTTGAAGCTATACTGACATGGTGACTCCAATTCAATTGATGTTACTTTATATTGTCAATTGGTTGGAAGTTTGATCTACTTAACTACAACTTGACTAGATATTTCATCTTGAATTAAACTTCAAAGTATCCACAGTAATAACCATATTTTGTCAACGTTTCAAATCCCAGCAGGGATCCATCATCAAGACTTTTTTGAATGATGATAATAGAAGAGTTTAATCGAAGGATAAATTGTCATAAGATAATTTGTTTGAAGGGTGAGATAAAGGTAGGCCACTAATAAATTAAAACCTAAAATTTTATAATAATAATTATTATCAATAGTGTTCTTTCATATTTATAACAATATTTAAAGTTCTTATTATAATTTTATAATGCTCTAATGTATTTTTTTTTTTTTTTGATGTGGTTCACGAGACACCCTGTCAATGAGTGATCGCTACATCCAACAAAAAATATGGGCTATAGCTGGCTAAATCGCCCTCAGCTTACTGCAAGACCTGACCCAAGGGCTTCCGGGTGGATTCGACCTTGTGACCTCCCGATGGCGAGGCACGGTTTTTGACCAACTGAGCTAACCCTTGGGGCTTATAATGCTCTAATGTTATTATAACAAAATGATTAATTTATATTATTATTATTATTATAAACAATTACATGGATGCTTTTATAGATATAGTTTTTATAATAATATAAATATAAAATACTACTATAGATAATGACAGTTATTAGTAATAATATTAATTATAGATAATAGTCTATTAATAACATTAATAATTTGATTAATATTATTTAATATTATTAATGAAATAATTAATGTTCTTATTTCTAGGAGAAATAATTAATAAATTAAATAGATATTATAATAATTAATACTAATTTTATTATAAATAATTAATAATAATAATTATTATTATTATAATTATTATGAAGAATGATAATTATTATATATTATTTATTTTTTTAATAATATAAGATTAGATGGTTATTTCTACAAGGATAGGAGAGGAAAATAGTTACCTAAGATGGTATACCTAAGACGAATTGGTGGTCCTGATCTGCCTGATTAAAGGTAGCCAACTTCCACTGATCTCGATCTCATTGTCCCTATTGAGATTATGTGGATGCTTTATAATCTCAAGAGCCTCCCTAATGTTCCACCTTTGATACTGCTCTTCCCCTGCGATAATTGAGGCACTCTCCAAACAAATATGGTCCTTAGTTTTTTATGAATGTTCTGCAAGGGCCGAAGTGCGAGACATTCCACTCTTAATATCAGCTCCATGTTCTTTTAGTCTTTTTTTGCAGAGAATGACCTGTTTTACCAATGTAAATCTTGCCACAAGAAAATTAATTTTATAAACTCCCTTGAGTTTATGTCTATCAATATTATCCTTGATAGACCTCATACCTTGTTTAATTGTTCCAAGTGCTGAGAATTGCATGACTATGTCTTTCCTCCTCGGGATTTTGGCAATCTTATACATCACCCCTTGAATATATGGTAGGAATGCTCTACCACATTGAGGTTGGTCTTCAACCTGAGGCTCTTGGGATAACACCCTCCTTTCAGCTCTCTCTATAGACTTTTTAATTTCTTTTTCTTTATAGCCTATACCCTTAAATACTAAAGATACATGCTTATTTTCTTCATCCAGATGCTTAGAGTCAGGTATTCAAAGGGCTCTAATAGCAAGAGTTTTAGGAACACCAAAATTCTGGGAAGGATGATGGTAGGATTCAGCGTGGAGGTAGGTTTCTATGTGAGTTGACTTGCTGAATAATTTATGCCCTAAAGATCCATCCTCTTTTTTGATGATAAGTATGTCTAAAAATGGGATGCTCATGTTCTCCTCGAGCTCCATAGTAAATTTTATTTCGGGAGAGATAGAGTTAAGGTGCATAAAAAACTTATCAAGCTTTGTCCTACCATGAGTCCATTTAATGTTGGTATCATCAATGAATCACTTCCATCGAGCTAGCCTCAAAGGGTATGATTTAAGGGTTTTCTTTTCAAAGTATTCCATGTATAAGTTGGCCACAATTGGTGAGAGGGGTGATCCCATTACCACCCCAAATGTCTTCTCATAATATTCTCCTTGGAAAGTGAAAACAGTTGACCGCAAACAAATCTCAGCAAGTTTTGCAGTTTCTGGATCAGTAACCTCCTTTATAACCTAAATATCCTTATCCAAGGAAATCTTGGTGAATAAGGATACCATGTCAAAACTTACCAGGATGTCATCCTGGTCCACCCTCTCATTGTTTATGACATCCTTATCCACCCTCTCATTTTTTACAAGATTCACAAAATCATGGGAGGCCTTGATAAAAGAATCAGTATTTCCAACAAGAGGCCTTAGGATCTTGGAAACATACTTAGCTAGTTCATAGGTTGGGGAACCAATGGTATTAACTATTGGTCTAAGAGGAGCCCCTTCTTTGTGGATCTTGAAACCCATAAATTGTTGGGATAATTTCACAAGAAGGAGTTAATCTTTTCTTTAATTTTTCATCAAGGCTAGAATATAAAATTGCCTTCTTGACCTCTCTCATGATCTTGGGAATGGGATTAGTGTTAAGCTTCTTATAACTACCACAACTGAGGTCTTCATTCATTTTACAAATATTGTCTTCCTTATCCAGGATCACATCTGCCCCTCCCTTATTTGCCTTAAGAACCACAATTTTATCATTATTCCGCAGGGACTTGAAAGCAATTTGTTCTTCTCTACTTAAATTACTTTTGGGAGCTTTACCCTTTCTCATTATGAGGGAAAATTCATGCCTTAATGCCTCCTTATCTTCCAAAGAGAGGTTATTTATCCCATCCTTTATGCCACGAATGATACTCTCAACAAGGATGCTCCTAGGAACAACCAGAAACCCTAAACCCTTGTTGAGAACATTAATAACCTCTGAACTTAATTCTTGAGAAGACAAATTAACCACCTTTATTCTGGGTTTAACTCTTGAGGATAAGTTGGAACCTAGGATTTTGAATCCTAATGCGTTCTTATTGATAGAGTAATAGGAAACATTGCAGTCCTTACCTAAAGAACTACTTCCAACGAACTCAAGAATATCAAATCCTATTTATTTTTCTTTTCTATGAATCGAACCCTTAGAATTTTCTTAAACTTTAATCCCATATTTCAAGCCTTCTAAATTACTGTTGCTACAGTCCATTTCTTGATTTTCTTTGTTTTCTTTATTGTTTCTACCCAATTCTTGGTTTTCTTCATAAGTGTTGTTGCGAACTCTGCCTAGACTAGCATTATCATTGGCCCTTCCTACATCCTTGTTCCTACCTGGCTCACTACTATCCTGATTGTCAAAGTCGAAACCTAGCCTAGGGATGCTATTAGCATTGTCCATAATTCCATTCATTTCACCTTCCCGAATCTTGCACTCACCTTCTCCAGTTAATCGAATTCCTGCCTCGTTTTTCATTCTTATCACAACTGCAAGTGATTCCCTTATCCTCTTGGCATCGGTTATGTTGCTGCTAGATACCAGAAAATTATCTGAGTTAATTAACTCATCAGCGCTACTAGAAACAATTATGTCATCGTTGGGGATGGACTTCTTATTCCATTCAGGATCAAATGCTTCAAAGCTTAATTTCTTGTACGCGTTGTTGACGAAGATAAGTTTAAATGATAGTTTGAAACCTTTGCTGCTAAACGGTTTTCCTTTTTTGCGATTTTAATGAATCCTAACTCACTAGTGGAGTCGGACCTCCTAATCACCTCCAGCCTCAGTGCCATGGAGCATTTGCCAGACCTCCATAAATCGAAATCTTTCGAACAATCTGATATCGTGTTGTTAAACGGGTGTCGTTTCCTTCATCCGCCACTTTCTTTCTTGGACGTGGTGTAAGTTTTTACGTGGTATCCTTATTCACCAAGATTCCCCTAGATGAGGCTATTCAAGTTATAAAGGAGGTTACTAATCCAGAAATTGCAAGACTTGTTGAGATTTGTTTGCGGTCAATTGTTTTCACTTTCCAAGGAAGATATTATTAGAAAACATCTGGGGTGGCAATGGGATCACCCCTCTCACCAATTCTGGCCAACTTATACATGCAATACTTTGAAAAGAAAGCCCTTGAATCATATTGTTTGAGGTTAGCCTGGTGGAAGCAACTCGTTGATGATACCAATGTTAAATGGACTCATGGTAGGATAGAGCTTGATTAGAATTTTATGCACCTTAACTCTATCTCTCCCGAAATAAAATTTACTATGGAGCTAGAGGAGAACAGAAGCATCCCATTTTTAGACATACTTATCATCAAAAAAGAGGATGGCTCTTTAGGGCATAAAGTATTCAAGAAGTCAACTCACACAGAAAGCTACCTCCATGCTGAATCTGACCATAATCTTTCCCAGAAGTTTGGTTTTCTTAACACTCTTGCTATTAGAGCCCTTCTAAGATCTGACTCTGAGCATCTAGATGAAGAAAATAAGCATTTATCTTCAATATTTAAGGGTATATGCTATAAAGAAAAAGAAATTAAAAATCTATATAGAGAGCTGAAAGGAGGGTGTTATCCCAAGAGCCTTAGGCTCAAGACCAACCTCAGTGTGGTAAAGTATTCCTACCATATATTTAATGGGTGACAGATAAGATTTCCAAAATCCTAAGGAGGAAAGACATAGTCACACAGTTCTGAGCACTTGGAACAATTAAACAAGGTATGAGGTCCATCAAGGATAATATTGATAGGCATCAACTCAAGGGAGTTTATAAAATTAATTGTTCTTGTGGAAAGAGCTACATTGGTGAAACAGGTCGTTCCCTGCAAAAAAGACTAAAAGAACATGGAGCAGATATTAAGAATGGAAGGTCTCGCACTTCGGCCCTTGCAGAACATTCCTCAAAAACTAATCACAATGTTTGTTTGGAGAGCACCTCAATTATTGTAAGGGAAGAGCAATATCAAAGGCAGAAGATTAGGGAGGCTCTTGAGATTATCAAGCATCTGCAGAATCTCAACAAGGACAATGGGATCGAGATTAGTGGAAGTTGGCTACCTTTAACCAGGTAGATCAGGACCACCAATTCATTTCAGGTATAGCATCTCACGCAACAGTTTTCCTCTCCTATCCTTGTAGAATAACCATCTAATCTTATATTATAAATAATTAATTAATTAATTAATCATTATTTATAATAATAATAATAATTATTATTATTTTATTATTAATTAGTATTTAAATTATTATAATATCTATTAATTAATTAATCATTTTCTCCTCGAAATAAGAACATTAATTATTTCAATATATAATATTAATAAAATATAATGTTATTAATAAATTGATTATTATATAATATATATTACTAATACTCTCATTATTTATATAGTAATTATAATCTATATTATTATAAATCTATAATTATTAAACAACATATAACAGTTTATATTAAATAATAATTAAAAAATTAAATCAATTTGTTTATATAACATTAGAGCATTATATTTATAATAAAAACTTTAAATATTGTTATAAATCGAAAGAAACACTATTGATAATAATTATTATTATAAAATTTTAGGTTTTTAATTTATTAGTGGCCGACCTTTTTCTCATCCTTCAAGCAAATTATCTTATGACTATTTATCCTCCAATTAAGCTCTTCTATTATCATCATTCAAAAAAGTCCTGATGATGGATCCCTATTGGGATTTGAAACGTTGAAAAAATATGGTTATTACCATGGATACTTTGAAGCTTAACTCAACATAAATGAACCACAGATGTGTAAAATCTAGATATTTCATTTCCAATCAGTATGGTATCAAGATTTATGGCAGAACCCAAGGAATTGCATTGGAAGCAAAGAGGATTTGAATATATTTGCATGGAACGGTTGGCTATGGTTTGGTATACAGGTCTATAGAAGATTTCATTTTGGTTGGTTATACAAATTCATATTGGGTTGGATACATGGATGATAGGGAATCAAATTTAGGGTATTCATTTAGCATGGGTTCAGTAAGAGTTGCTTGGAGTACTAACAAGCAACCTAGCGGTTCTCTCTCCACGGTAGAAGCAAAGTCTAAAGCAACCACATGTGAAGGAGTTTGGTTGAGAAGAATTCTCGAGGATATACATGAGCAACAAGAGATGTTGAAAATGGCAACAAGAAATGTTAAAAATAGCATTTCTATAAATAGCAGCTCGAGTACTAGTGTTGGACATAGCAACAAGGAATGAAAAATGAAAGTGCTAAAAATAGCATTGCTATAGATAGCATTTCGGGATGGATTCCAATTTTAGTTAGTCCTTGAACTAAAATTGAGAAGTAAAATTCGAATTTGATCTTAGCAGCTATTTGTAAAATAATTAATTAGTTCACCTTGAGTTAATTACTTGGAGAAAATCAAACATGAAGTCTATGTGAAGACATGCAACAGTTTCTCCATTGATTTAGGAATTTATCCCTTAGTTAAGGAGATGAGGATGAGTTGTACTTTGAGTTGTAATTAGTTATCTCAGTTCACTAAGTTAAGTCCAGTTAGATTAGTTCCAACAGTTTGTAGAATTAATTGTGAGTTCAGTTAGTTAATGCTTGCATGCATGTCACTGTTGCTCTCCAGATAACTGAATATTCTCTCATAAATAACTCATGCATGTTAGTTCAATCAAAGACCTAGTTGAGATCAGAGGAAGGGACAGTGTACTATCAGTTGGAGGATTTTTTCTATATAGGAAACTCATCCATGCAGAAGGAATTATCTCCTTCAGGATTGTGTAGTTAGATCAGAGGTTAGTGAGTGTGTGAAGAGGCCAATTCACACAGGTGGTAGCACTGGACCCCAAGGAAAACTACGCAAGGAAATAGGAGGCTTGGAGGGCAAAGGAGAAGGTTTGTGAGAAGCCTTTGACTGTCTATGAGCAGTAATTGGATTGCAGAGAGAGCAGGATAGCTTGTGAGCTGATTATTTTTTGTAATCTGAACATATTTCCACTTGTATGATAATACAGAGATTGGGGTTTTAGGTTGAGGCTTTCCCCAAGTTATTCTTATGTGTTAATGTGTGATTTATTTCTCTTTCTCAGTTATATGTGTTCTATTTGATCTTGCTCATATTTGATTAAGCTTCTGCAAAGTTTGTTGTAGAAGTAGATCTTGTATTTTGCTTTATTATATTGCATAATCTGTTGATCTACAGTGGGAATTTCTACATGGTATCGGAACCAGGGTGATCAAAGTGAAGAACAGTATACAAGAAGGGAGAAGTTCGAAGTTTGAGGTTCCTGAATATAGAAATCGTGTTCTTATCACATCTCAATTTCACCAATGGCGTTCAGCGGTTTAAGACTCGAGTATGCCCTTGATGGCAACTCAAATTATATAGCCTGGAAGGATCGCATGGAAGCAGTATTAGAGGACAACGGTCTAAAGGACTTCATTGATCAAGAAGTCCCCAAGCCCACAACGGCTAATGCTATAGAATTGGAGGAATGGAATAAATGTGTGGCTAGAGCGAGGAGAATCTTCCTGGAGGGAGTTTGAGACCACATTGTCTCGAGCCTCCATGGGAAGGAGACACCTTTTTCAATGTGGAAAACATTAAAAGATATATATCAAAACAACAATGATCAGAGGAAGCTAGAACTGAAAGACAAGGTTCAAAAAATCAAGTGTGAAAAGGGCGGCATGATCTCTACATATCTGAACAAGCTCACCACCTGCAGGGATGAGCTTGGAAGTGTAGGGATCACAACAGTCGATGACAACATGGTGAGTCTAGCTCTCCTCGGTCTTCCGAAGAGATGGAATAACTACAAAGACTCGGTAAACGGAAGAGAGAAACTTCCACATTGGGAACGACTTTGGTCGAATCTTATGCATGAGGAGATAAGGAGAAGCACCAGAGATGGTTATTTATCAAGGAGGATGAAGAAAATTGTGCCTTAGCGAGTAAGGCAAAGAAAGGGAAGGAGAAGGTTTCTCATCCCAAATCTAGTTCTTCCCATGGTGGGAAGAAGTTTGACAAATCGAAAGTGTGATGCTTTCATTGTCATGAGGTGGGCCATTTTGTTACAAATTTTCCATTGAAGAAATCAAAGAAGGGATCCTTGGAAGGATCAGAAGGTGAGGCACTGGCCTCACAGTTCGATTTGGATTTCACACTCATCGCATGCATGGTTTCTTCCATGGTGGGATGTGGTTGGTTTCTTGACAGTAGAGCTTCTTTCCACATGACCGGCGACAAGAGTTTGTTCAGTACCTTGGAGGAGATTGATCTCTAGATACTCATAATGATGGGTAATGATGAAAAGTATAGTGTCTCAGGTGTAGACACGGTTGTTTTTTAGAGGGAGCATGGAGCTCGCATTACCTTGACCGATGTCAAGTATGTACCAGGACTGAGGAAAAATTTGGTGTTGATCGCAATGCTGGAAGATAAAGGCTATGATGTAGTCTTCAATAAGGGAAAGGTTTTCCTTCGACACATCACCACTAGATAGGTGAAGCAGATCAGTTCACGAGTCAAGAACCTGTATGCACTTGAGGTACAATATGCATGCAAAGCCTTGAGGAGCAAGGCAAAGGTTATAGAATTGGTGGTTGAGAGGGAGAGTACCTTACCTATCAATATGCAGTGCCAAAAGAAGTCTGAGACAATTGTGGAGGAGCCACAATTGGTGAAGCAGCTTTAGGAGGTTGTGGAGCAGCCATAACGAGAGAAGTTGAGAGGAGACCAAGTGGAGGCAACCACTCATGCAGAGACCTCCAGTAGGGGAAAATTTCGAGCCAAGTGGGCAGAAGGATCACATGCAACCATACCTCTAGGTCGGAGGTGGGGCAATGTGGAGTGACAATTCCAAGAAGGCTGGAATAAGGGAAGGATCATTGAGGTACCCAACCTCTTTGATTATACCTTGCTATGGGAGCCCCGACGAGGAGTAGCAGAACTAGCTAAGTGGGTAGAGACGGATGCAGATGGAGCGATAGAGAGAGCTACCGTGCAGGAGTCCCAAGACTGTGCAAAGCTAGCAAGCTGCAGCAATGCGGGAGGCACAGGAGTGTTGCACCAGTGGAAGATGGCATAGAGAGGTGTGCAATGGTGTGAGATGCATGGAGTGTTGTAGCAGCTCAGAGGTCACAGAGGGAGAACTTGTCAGCGACAGAGGAAGCTTCAGCATCAGAGGATGTTTCAAGCCCAACAGGGAGGTCAGTTAGGAGTTTTTTTGTTTCTAGAGTTGTTGGAGCAATAACACTTGGGAGAAGTGTTGCATGCAAAACATTCCAATGGTTTAGGATCGGGTTCGAGTTGAATGCCTTTCTTGTTGAGAGGGAGTGTTGAAAATGGAAACAAGAAATGCTAAAAATAGCATTGCTATAAATAGAACTTCAGGTACCAGTGTTGGACATAGCAACAAGGAATGAAAAATGGAAGTGCTAAAAATAGTGTTGCTATAAATAGCATTTCGAGATGGATTCCAATTTTAGTTAGTCCCTGAACTAAAATTGAGAAGTAAAATTTGAATTTGATCTTAGCAGTTGTTTGTAAAATAATTAATTAATTGAGTTAATTACTTGGAGAAAATCAAACATGAAGTTTATGTGAAGACATGCAACAGTTTCTCCATTGATTGAGGAATTTATCCCTTAGTTAAGGAGATGAGGATGAGTTGTACTTTGAGTTGTAATTAGTTCCAACAATTAGATTAGTTCCAGTTAGATTAGTTCCAACAGTTTGTAGAATTAATTGTGAGTTCAATTAGTTAATGCTTGCATGCATGTAATTGCTACTCTCCAAATAACTAAATATTCTCTCATAAATAACTCATGCATTTCAATTCAGTCAGAGACCTAGTTGAGATCAGAGGAAGGGACAGTGTATTATCAGTTGGAGGATTTTTTCTATATAGGAAACTCATCCATGCAGAAGGAATTATCTCCTTCAGGATTGCACAGTTAGATCAGAGGTTAGTGAGTGTGTGAAGAGGCCAATTCACAGGTGGTAGCACTAGACCCCATCGAAAAATGTGCAAGGAAATAGGAGGCTTAGATGGCAGAGGAGAAGGTTTGTGAGAAGCCTTTGACTGTCTATGAGCAGCAGTTGGATTGCAAAGAGAGCAGGCTAGCTTGTGAGCTAATTTTTTTTTGTAATATGAACATATTTCCACTTGTATGATAATACAGAGATTGGGGTTTTAGGTTCAGGCTTTCCCCGGGTTATTCTTCTTTGTTCATGTGGGATTGATTTCTCGTTCTCAGTTATATGTGTTCTATTTGATCTTGCTCATATTCGATTAAGCTTCTGCAAAGTTTGTTGTAGAAGTAGATCTTGTATTTTTCTTTAGTATATTACATAATTTATTGATCTACAGTGGTAATTTCTACAATAGAAACCCACTCAGTTGCTACGTGATAATCAAAGTTTTATTCAAATGACCAAAAATCTAGTTTTTCATAAGACCAATCATATTGATATCCAGTATCATTTTGTTTGAGATTTGGTTCAACAAGGAGTGATCGAGATAGAGTATTGCAGAACAGATGAACAGGTAGTTGCTATATTCATAAAAGCACTATCTAAGGGAAAGTTCTACAAATTCAGAGATGATCTTGGGATATTTCCAAATGTTCATTATGGGGGGGAAATGTTGGAATAATTATCCATTTGAAATTATTAAAGGTTTTATTTTAGTGAGAGATTTGTGGAGAGATTTAAGAATGATTCATGAGAGACTTGTGGAGAGACTTATGAGTGATTGATGAGAGATTTGTGGATTTATGAATGATTCATGAGAGACTTGTGGAGCGATTTATGGAGTGATTTTTGAGAGATTATAGGAAATGAATTAGAGATCCTCATGTATATATATATATGCTATTGATAATGAAAAATTGTGATTGTGTGTGCATTATAGTAAAATAATTTTTCTCTATCATTTGTCTTTTGTTGGAGTGCTTTTTCATTATTTTCCACGAAAAAATTGACTTGGATTTAAAATAATGATTCACCTTATCTTTTAGCCTTTACAGTAGGTTTATTTCTCCACTTAGACTTTTCACTTTTCTCTTGATTGAAACTAAGTTTAATTTTATGACTATATAATTGAACCTTGGAATAAATAATATATTTAATAAATTTATATCCCTTTAAATGAACCTTGGAACATATTTTTCGTAATAATATTTGAACCTCTTAAGAATGTAAATGTTTTCGCACATTGTTCGCTTTTCATTTCAACTTTGCAAGTTATAAAAGTTATGGACATTTCCACTTATACATCACTACTTATGAATCTTATCCTAGAGATTTATATTTCCTTTGTTATTCCCCTATGCAAAAATATCCCACATAAAGACTCAAGAGAAGTTTATATATATATATATATATATATATATATATATATATATATATATATATATATATATATATATATATATATATATATATATATTATCCTTTGCTGAAAATATAAAATGTTTTTCTCTAAATGTTGATACTTCATCGTGCAATTTAAAAGCACTTAGAAACTTTCTATTTTTCAATTGCTTTTTCTATCTATGGACTTGAAAATTCACTTTACATATGCCAACTATGTAATCTTTGTTTGAATTACTTTTTCTAACCATGCATGTGACAAATCACTCTACCCATGGAAACTATGTAATTTTTGTTTGACTTGATACTTTTTATGTATACTTTCATCAAAACATTCCATTTTTTATTACATTTTATTGCCATGTAAGTGGCAACTAATTTTACTTATTATCAAATAGGGAATATTTTTGGGACTTATAATTGTTTTCATAATCACTCTTTAATTAAATTTTCTTACTATGTGCATGACAATTAACATTATGTAGAAATTCTACAAATTCTCTACAAATCTTGCTCTGGGACCTCTGTAGAAAATCTAACTATAGATTAACCCAATAATGCAATATACCAAAGCAAAATACTATAACCTACTTCTACTATCAATTTTGCGGAAGCTTAAAGATTGATTTGATTCAGAGCTTAACAATATAACTAGAAGAAGAAGAATCAATGCACATGGAACACAGAAAATACTTAGGGGAACGCCTCAGCTAAAAACCCCACTATCTGTATTATCATACAAGGTGTAAATACATCAGAATTATACAAAGCCTTAGCTCTCACAGCAAGCCAGCTCTCAATACAATCCTCTTTGATGCTCATAGGCAAAAAAATCTTCTCACAATCCATCTCCTCTGCCCTCCAAGCTCCTATTTCCTTGCGCAGATTCTCCTGGGTGATCCTCCTATTACCTAGTGGAAGACTATTCTCTTACACTAATCCTACACCCTGTCAAAACTGCACAATCCTCAAGGAAACTTTTTCTTGACTACATGCATGGGTTTCCTTTATAGGTAAACACATGCAACTGATAGTACATTGTCATTGACATTTAGCTCAACTGGGTCTTTCTCAAAATAGCCATGCATGAGTTTCTGATGAGGGAACGTTTAGTTATCTGGAGTACACTGGTTGAGTGCATGCATGCATCAACTGACTGATAACTCACAATTAGTTCCACAAACAGTTTGGAACTAATAACTGGACTTAACTCAGTAAACTGAGCTAACTAATTACAACTCAAATATAACTCAATCTTATCTCCTTAATTAAGGGATAACTATTGCATGACTTCAGAAAGACTTCTAACTAGAATTTCTCCAACTAATTAATCCATAATGAATTAATTAATTATTTCCAAGCAGCTGGTGAGACTAAATTCAATTTTAATTCAAGGACAAATTAAAATTGGAATATTATGGATTCTATTTTTATCATTTCTTGTTGCTATTTTCAACACTCCCTCTCAACAAGAAAGGAATTCAACTCAATCTCGAGCGTGAACCTTTGGAATGTTATGCATGCAACACTTCTCTCTAGTGTTGTTTCTCCAGCAACTCTAGAAACCAAAAAAACATCCAACCTAAATCAGTATGATGCATCTGTCATCAAAGTCTCTGACTGTTATTGCCTCTATCAACTGAAAACTTTGTGCTTCGGCTGACTCTTCCTTTCTACACTATTGTCAATCCTTCTTTGCGCTCTTCAATATCTGACTGCTCTAGCATCTGTCACTTTGATATCTGACTGCATCAATCCCACTGATTCCTCCTGCTACTATGTACTTTGAGCTCTTGTCGCAAGGTACGATCCATGAGATAAAACCTCTCAATGGACCCTGCCCAATTTCAGCCTTCATGGGACTATCACTTCACATCGCCCCACCTCACACCTGGAGGTATGGCTACATGTGATCCCTCTACCCACTTGGATCTAAATTTCCCCTAATGGAGTTATCTGCATGAGTGTATCTCTTCACTCGGTCTCCTATTTGCTTCTCCAATTTGGCTCCTACACAATTGTCTGAGACTTCTTCTAGGGTTGCATGTTGAGAGGTAATTTACTCTCCCTCTCAACCACCAAGTCTCTAACATTTTCCTTGCTCCTCAAGGCTTTGCATGCTTCTTGAACCTCAAGAACATACAAGTTCTTAACTCATGAACCGATCTGTTTCATTTGTCTCGTGGTGATGTGTCTAAGGAACCCCTTTCCTTTACTGAAGACAACATCGTAGCCTTTGTCCTCCAACATCGCGACCGATACCAAGTTCTTCTGTTGTCCAAGCACATACTTCACATCTATCAAGGCGAGAGGAGCTCCATGCTCCCTCTTAAAAGCAATCGTGCCCACTGCTAAAACACTATACTTTCCATCGTCACCCATCTCTATGCACATATTGAGGTCTTTCTCCTCCAAAGCACTGAATAAACTTTTATCGTCGATCATGTGGAATGAGGCTCCATTGTCAATATACCAAACACAACCCATCATCGATGACACCATGCATGTGATGAGGGTAAAGTCCATTTCGAACTAAGAGGATAATGCCTCACCTTCTGATCCTACGGAGGATCCATTCTTGGACTTCTTCGATGGGAAATTAGTTGTGTAATGTCCCATCTCGTGAAAATTAAAGCATCTCACTTTAGACTTGTCACCCTTCTTCCCTCCATGAGAATAATTCAAATTGGAATGGGAAGCCTTCCCATTTCCTTTCCTTGCCTTACTCACTAAGGGCATATTTTCTTCATCATCATCCTTTGATGAAGAGCCATCTCCTGTGCTCCTCCTAATCTCCTCCTGCATGAGATCCGACCACAGTCGTTCCCAATCCAGTAGTTTCTCCCTTCCATTCACAGAGTCCTAATATCTATTCCAGCTCTTTGGAAGGCCAAGGAGAGCGAGGCTCACCATATCATCATCGACAGTAGTTATTCCCACACTTCCAAGCTCATCTCTACAGGTGGTGAGCTTGTTCAGATATTTGGAAATAGTATCATCGTTCTCCATCTTGATTCTTCGAAGCTCATCCTTGAGTGCCAATTTCCTCTGGTCGCTATTGTTCTGGTAGAGTTCCTTCAATGTCCTCCACATTGAATATGGAGTATCCTTCCCATGGAGACTCGAGACAATATGGTATCGAACTCCCTCAAGGATGATCTGTTTGGCCCTCGCCACACACTTCTTCCACTCAGCCAACTCTTGTGCATTAGTTGAACCTAGCTTTGGGATTTCTTGATCAATGAAATCCTTCAAGCCGTTGTCTTCTAATATAGCCTCCATGTGATCTTTCCATGCTATTAATTCGAACTGCCTTCCAAGGCATACTCAAGTCTCAAGCCATAGAACGCCATTGGCCAACCTTGAAGTATGATAAGAATTCGATTTGCACCTGCAACCCCAAACTTCAAACTTCGAATTCTCTTCTCCATATATTGTTCACTACTCCGATAAACCTACCTCTGATACCATGTAGAAATTTCTCTATAGATCAACTAGCTCTGATACCATGTAGAAATTCTGCAAATTCTCTACAAATCTCGCTTTGAGACCTCTGTAGAAGATCTAACTGTAGATTAACCCAATAATGCAATATACCAAAGAAAAATACTAAAACCTACTTCTACTATCAATTTTTTGGATGCTTAAAGATCGAGCTGAATCAGAGTTGAACAATATAACCAGAAGAAGAAGAATAAATGCACATAAAACACAAAAAATACTCAGAGGAAAGCCTCAGCTAAAAACCCCACTATCTGTATTATCATACAAGGTGGAAATTGTTGGGTCCCTATAATACTAGTGATTACCCCATTACTATGGTAGTTGTACCCCTTATTTATATTGTTGTGCCCCTATTACCCCCATATTGTTATTTATGTGCCCCATAGAATCCCTCTATTGTTATTTTTGTGGCTTT
>APFE031461360.1:4183-29904 GCA_000404065.3 Pinus taeda
CAATAGAGGGATTCTATGGGGCATAGTAATAACAATATGGGGACAATAGGGGCACAACAATATTAATAAGGGATAGAACTACAATAGTAATGGGGTAATCACTAGTATTATAGGGACCCAACACAGCATTATTGTTGCAATACTGGAGCTCACCAGTATCCTAAAGATGTAGATCTTATCCTTCATGCATACACAAATGCGGATTGGGCTGGCAATGTTGATAACCGGAAAATCACTAGTGGAGGTGCATTTTACATGGGGCTCTGATTGGTATCTTGGTTTAGCAAGAAACAAAGTTCCATTTCCTTATCTACAGTGAAAGCTGAATATGTGTTTTGGGCCTAAGAATTATCCTTAAAATACATCCACTTTTACTCCATTCAACATCCACTTTCTCTCCATTCACACATTTTCTCACCTCTATTCCACCACCATGTCATCACATTAGCTTCACTTTCATCATTAAATGGGTTATCATTGTGTTTTCTAAAACATTATTAATCCTTAGTATTTTTAAGAGAATTTTTGGTTAAACTTTAGAAAATAATATACATATACTTATACCTAACAATTAGAATGAGTTTGTTGACATGTGTGGGTACAAAGGAAGCTTCTAAGGCACCCTTATGTGGCACTCTATGTTCAAATTCGAATTTGAAGAGATCATAGACCTCATGGATAAAATCATGGACCTCATGGAAAATATCATGGAGGACAGGGTTATGTGTCACCATTGGTTGAGAGATATGTGCATTCGAAGAGGGAATGGTGGATCATCATTATGAGTTTGTTATCTCATCTTGTTGTATAAATATGAGTGTTATCTCCTTCATTTATAATCTTAATTTTTAGAATTTAGAAACTTAGACCTTCATTTGTAGTTTTAGATTTTAGAATCATTATAATGTAGAGTTTAGGACCTCTTGGAATGTAGAAATTGGAGCTTGTAATTGCAATTTGCAATTGATGATAAATAAAGTGGATTGGAATTTCTTCTACATTTCACTTCTTTCTAGGTGCGCTTGTGGAGCTATGGAGGGCCCCCATTGCCTCACTTGCATGCTCATTTTGTTTTGGTAAACTTTCATTTTATGTTTGTTTGTGAATTTAATTAGATTAAATTATTGGTTCATATGTTTGAAATATTAACGAATGACCTTTCGTAAGAAAGTACTAATGTTTCTTTCAATGAATCTGATTTGTTATTTAATGTTTGATTTCATTAGTTTAAGTTTCTGATTCATATGCTTGAGATATAAATGAATAGTCTCTTGTAAGAGAGCTTTAATATTTCATGCAATCAATCACAATTAGGTTTAAGTGCTTTAATTTCATTAGTTTAAATAGTTTGTTGATTAAGATGATTAGAAATATTAATGAACAGTCTCCTGTAAGGGAGCTTTAATATTTCCTACACTTGTCACAATGTCTTTAGATTTCATTTTGATTAAATGACTAAATAGGTGTTGGAAATCCCAATGAAAGACCTCCTGTAAGGGAGCTTTGACATTTCTTCACCTAGCTTAGTTTAGTTTGTCTCTAAGTCCATATATATTGGATGATCCTTCAAGTTTACTTACCCGGATTGATAGTAAATGAAACTCTAATTTGCATCTGCATTTTAGACCAAACATTTTGGCGCCATTGCAAGGGAGGATCATTTGGAGATAGACTTAGGAAGTTATTTTTGTTGCAATTTCTTTTTATGGACTAACTTGTGAAACCTGGTGATAGCAGGATCTTCATCAAGGAGTTCAAAGCTAGAAGCATTTTTTTTGGTACTTAGTTTCAAATTTAGTTTTTTTTTTTTTTTAAACCCCCCATTTCTTACTAATTCATCTACAGATGCAAAATTTGAAGAATTCAAATAGGTACTCCTTGGAGAGCAAGAACAATATTGAAGATTGGGTTCAAAAGCACCTTGCGCCAACTCCCAGAAAAAATAGGTTACTAACATCCTTGCAAACAATCAGGTAAGAATTTTAAATTTAGATGTGAACATTTTTGAATTTTTAGTCCGTAGATGGCTTCACTAGAAGCATTCTTTTACCTAAGAAATAAAAAAACTTTCAAGTTAAAATAGAATAGATTAGCAAAATCAAACCTAATCTGGTAGAGTTTTCTTTTAGTCATGTTTTTTTTTAAATAAAAATAATAAAAAATTCATCATCATTTCTCATGAATAAATTTACATCCACGCTAACCTGAAAAATAAAAATAAACAAATCAATAGGTTAGGATGCTCTCTTCATGTGCTTCGAGCAATCAGGAAGATCAGAAAATCTATTGATTTATTTGCAAAATTAAATAAAAAATTCTTGCTGGGAAATTTGAATAAACCATTAAAACTACAACATCATAAGAAATAAAATATCATTTTTTTAAAATTCGTTTATTTTCGATTTTAAAATTTAAAAATTAAATTTGTAGCTGAGTGATTTGATCAATGTGTTAAAACTTCTCTGCATAAAACTTCTTGGCATACGATTTCTTTCTTAACATATGTGCTGGAATCATTTCTTCAAACAAGCCAAATCTACATATAAACAATTCAAAATCAGTCTTTAAAGAAGAAATCTGCAATAAAAATCCATTTGGCTTGATCTAATTGCAAACAAATATTTTCTCTAAATATTTTTGAAACCAATTATTTCATGATAAGGGAAGTTTTACACGATCCTCTATCTCGCAATTTCAATATTAAAATTGAAAACAATTATAAAGAAATTGCAGCAAACAAACAGCAAATAAATGTTGTTTGTAAAAAGTTCTAAAAACTTTTAGAATCAAGTCTTTTTAAACAAAGCCCCCAAACTAGAACAATTACAATGCTCATAGAACAACCAGTGCCAACAGAAATAATACTACCATATAATTTCATGGAACTCATTATGGCAGTTACAAAATTTCTTACAACGACACCAACAACATTGACCCTTGCAATCATAACAATATTTGCATAAAATTCTTCTTTAGACTATGTCCTGAAAAAGCTTTCAAATTTTAGGATCACTAGACCATGTCTTCCAATGAACAAAAACCAATTTGTCAATGTAGCTCCAAGAAGACGCATTTGGAAGACATTCAAGGATTGCCTTTCTATATCTTGTGCACCCATGTAAATAAAACACTGCAAAACGAACCGTGCACAGACAACACATGTTGCAACACTATGTTGCCCAGCACCTGTCTTAGCTATTATTCTTTTCTTGCTAATGTGTTTAGCAATAAGTGCTAGTGCAACAGCGTTGTTAATCTTATGGGCACCAGTATGGTTGAGATCTTCTCTTTTCAAATAAACTTTTGGTCCTCCATATGAACGTTTTATTGAGGGTAGGGTACGTATTTTATGTATTTCCTCAGGCAGACACTATGGCTATCGTTTTTGTCATGGCTATTACTATGGATCTTTCCCTTTGCACATATATGTAAGCAAGGCATATAATCTCGTTGTATCCCACCAAAAACCACACCCACCGAAAACCATTCAAACATGATAAGGTGTGGCCCTATTTTAAATACCACCATTCCAGAATTTATGCACTCAAATTTAGTACAAATTTGTCATTAATAGACAGCATGTTGACCTCTTCTCCATTGATACATTTTGGCAAACCATTCACCCCATTCGATGAACTCATTTTTGACAAACCATTCAATGATACAATACAAATTTAGTTTTGATTTCCTCATCTGAATGCATGGCATTTGATCTATTTTCGCAAGATTTGATTGTTTGGATGTGGCTTAGTTCTCCGAGAGTATAGTGTAATTCTTGTCGATTGCATTAAAACAACCTGAATGTTAGGGATCATGCTCAGATTTGAAAAACCCAAGCCTATGTGCTCGGGATTCATTTGGTTATGGTGATGCAAAAGTGATAGACCCTAGCGGAAATCACTCCAAAAATAAGGTGTAAAAGCTCGACATCAACGGTCTTTCCTAGTTGAATAAATTTGATCATAGAAAATCATTCGCACTCATGTGACCTTTGGACTAGATAGTGGTGAATGATAATACAAGTTAATCTACGATTATCTTATCAAACAGTGAATCCTGCATGTAAAGTTCCACTGAATTACCAAGTCCCCGGTGGTTTTCTACTAATAAAGGAATTATTTGCGGCCTAGAGGAATTTCATTGGATCATATTCTTTTTTATCCATATATCAAAATCTCTCTACCAGAACAAAAATCAAAATCAACGATATTTCTAAGATGAAATCGATCTTGGATCGAGCACTATTGGTGCTCCTAAATATTGCCATGTAAATTTCACAAAATACTTCAGTAGTGCCTTCTAGTCGGACACTAATCTAGCGAAAATGTTCGAAGGAAGGAAACAGAAGTGCTACTTTAATACCGGGGTAATGGTAATCGATATAGCCAAATGGCAATAGATGCATGTGCTACTCATTCATCCAGCTTCCAGCTCCCAAGAAAAGCTTCACGACATACATATAAATGCTGCTCTCTTATGCCCTGATGATGGCACGCTCCATGAATGATAAAAAAAATCTAACGTGTTTCAAACATTTGTTCCGCTATTACATGAAAGAACCTTCATTCCATCCCTTCGTTTATTCATTAGTTCCACAATTGCATGAACAATTTTCTGATCTGAACAGAAGACTGTTCCGAAAACTTTTTGTCGAGTTCCAGAAGGATTTCCATTGGTAGTCACCTTGACTTTAGATAATTCAATGAAGAAGATGATGGTTGACAATGCTTATTTTCGATATTTTTGATATGCAGAACAAAACAACGTTCTTCTTTCAGTTAAATCAGCATTTCAGTTTGACTGTGCTCAACAAATATTGGTATTATCACATTTTTTGCGCTATTATTTTTGTCCACTTGTTTCAATGGCTAATGTAGCAACACAGGGTGATATTGTGGTAGCAAAGTGGGAAGTTATATGTCTTGAGGGATCTGTGCCATAGCAGGTCTTGTTTTGACATCAAGAGCTCTTGGCACAGCACATTGGCAAACTTTGGAAACAAATTTGAAAGATTGATTTATCGAACATTTGGATGATTACCTTGTTTTGGCAATAAAATTAAAAATTCTTCATATTGTATGCTTTAATATAACGTACTAAACTAATGACAATCTTTTACATGTACATGAGTCATTGGACATAAACAGGGAGTTGATTTACAATTCATGGTTATTTTTATTAAAAATAGATTGTTATTAACATCATGAACTGGACTAAAATTATGCTTTTGATATTCCTTAATCTGTTTCATTTTGGCATACAATTTTTGCGTAAAAATCAAGAAGGGAATGGCCATCTCTTCTTGAACAAACTTATGTTCTTTATGTCAAATTTTTTTTAGCAGGTTTTGGATGATCAACCAATCATTAAGGAGATTAAATTGTGATGACAATTGGTCTTCAAAAGACTAGTTTCATGAGAAATTCTAAAGAACAAGACCATGATCATAAGAATGACATTTCCAGGAAATTACAAATTCTTGTAAATTCCTGTAAGGGTTTAATGGTTTGATATGTTACATGGAAGATTAGAAAATTTGAAGACTTGGGGGTTGTTCTTAAAGGTACAAGAATGGTGAAATACCTATCCACACTTGAATTTGACGTTTACAGGTGGCTAGTCAACGCAAGTCAAACTCAACTATTTTAGCAGAAATTCCAGAACTAAGAAGCAGATTTGCTATTTCTGAGATTTTGCATGGCATAATTCACTTTTTCCCAACAAGAGTCATTATCCATTTCCCATTATCCACATACACTTCATTACATTTTCTTCAATCCTAACCCACCAATAAAAGCAACAAAGCTCATTTACTAGCTTTTCGTTCCACTTTACATATTCATTGTCAGTTTCCGTTTTCCTACCCTTGCAAATAAAACCTTCCTTCTATACACCATTGAATCCATAGTCCTTGAGTCTAAATATTTTTCTAAAAACACCTTGAAGCTTGCATGCTTTAAGGGCAAGTTATCATGCCGATAAACAAAGGGAATACATCAATGTCCCTTGTTCATCAAATCTTTTAAGTATTCAACAACAACAAATTCATTCATACTTAGAAAGATGTGTTCGGGGCATCTTGACTCTTATCCACATCAAAAATGGGAGATCTCGTGTTAACTAGTGGCATCCATCAATGGCCACTAAGTTAACAATTTCTTGTTATGTTCAACACCAAAAAATTTATTCACATGACAAGAATTGTGCCCAAGAGCATTGAAGACTTGAAGACCAATCATTTTGTAGCAGAGGAAGCAGAATTACATTCATTACTTTTCAATTTTTCATGTAAATGACTTGAGGACAAGTCAATAAATAAGGCTTGGGGGGGGGGGGGGGAAGGAGTGTAAATTATAAATTTTGTATATCTTCCAAGCCTTATACATTTATGGCCACATTCAGTAGCAGATTCCGAACATTCAGCAGAAGATCCAGCAGCAGATTTAACAACAGGTGCAGCAACAATAAAATATTCACTTTTTCGACTTCATCCACCATTTTCACAACCAAGTAAAGAAGACTATGATCATAATTTTGCAGCCACACATGCACAACTCTCATCCATTTTTGAAGGGGTAAGTTGAGGTATGATGTTTTCTAACTTTTAACCATTTAATTCCTTGAAAGCTAGAATGATAATTTTTGGAAAACCTTCCTTTCCTCATTTCATAAAATTGCCAAAACCATCAATTTGGGGGGGATACATTTACATTCATACTTTGTCACATTAATATATCACATTCTAAAACCTACATACCATCAAAATATATTCACTATTACATGAGCATATAAATGGCTTTGTAAAAAGTACTTAAAAGCTAATTGAATGCAACACAATCATGGTTGTTACACAAGAATCAACTATGATGCATTCCAACAAAATACTTTGCAATAAAAAAAAACAAATTATCATTATGAAAAGTTCATACATTAAAATTAAATGCAACAAACAAAATACGGTTGAAACACAAGAACCAACTAAGTTGCAATTCAACAAACATACTTTGCAAAAGTTAAGTAAATGATATCATGCAAAGTTTAAGCAAAAGCTCAAGTATTAAAAGTAATGTAATAGATTGCATGAGGGCATGCAATACCTTTAGTTTTGGGGGTATGTTGGGCCTAAGAATTATCCTTAAAA
Source organism: Pinus taeda (assembly GCA_000404065.3). NCBI lineage: Eukaryota > Viridiplantae > Streptophyta > Pinopsida > Pinales > Pinaceae > Pinus > Pinus taeda. The sequence goes on from APFE031461360.1 coordinate 11,325, forward strand.
TACATCCACTTTCACTCCATTCAACATCCACTTTTTCTCCATTCACACATTTTCTCACCTCTATTCCACCACCATGTCATCACATTAGCTTCACTTTCATAATTAAATGGGTTATCATTATGTTTTCAAAAACATTATTAATTCTTAGTTTTTTAAAGAGAAATTGAGGTTAAACTTTAGAAAATAATATCCATGTAGTTATGCCTAGCAATTAGAATGAGTTTGTTGACATGTGTAGGTACAAAGGAAGCTTCTAAGGCACCCTTATGTGGCACTCTATGTTCAACTTCGAATTTGAGGAGATCATGGACCTCATGGATAAGATCATGGACCTAATGGAGAAAATCATGGAGGATAGGGTTATGTTTCACCATTGGTTGAGAGATATGTGAATTTGAACAAGGAATAGTGGATCATCATTATGAGTTTGTTATCTCATCTTGTTGTATAAATATGAGTGTTATCTCCTTCATTTGTAATCTTAATTTTTAGAATTTAGAAACTTAGTCCTTCATTTGTAATTTTAGATTTTAGAACCATTGTAATGTAGAGTTTAGGACCTCTTGGAATGTAGAACTTGGAGCTTGTAATTGCAATTTGCAATTGACGATAAATAAAATGGATTGGAATTTCTTCTACATTTGACTTCTTTATAGGTGTGCTTGTGGAGCTATGGAGGGCCCCCATTGCCTCACTTGCATGCTCATTTTGTTTTGGTAAACTTTCATTTTATGTTTGTTTGTGAATTTAATTAGATCAAATTATTGGTTCATATGTTTGAAATATTAACGAATGACCTTTCGTAAGAAAGTATTAATGTTTCTTTCAATGAATCTGATTTGTTATTTAAAGTTTGATTTCATTAGTTTAAGTTTCTTATTCATATGCTTGAGATATAAATGAATAATCTCTTGTAAGAGAGCTTTAATATTTCATGCAATCAATCAGAATCAGGTTTAAGTGCTTTAATTACATTAGTTTAAATAGTTTGTTGATTAAGATGATTATAAATATTAATGAAAAGTCTCCTGTAAGGGAGCTTTAATATTTCTTACACTTGTCAAAATATCTTTAGATTTCATTTTGATTAAATGACTAAATAGGTGTTGGATATCCCAATGAAAGACCTCCTGTAAGGGATCTTTGGCATTTCTTCACCTAGCTTAGTTTAGTTTGTCTCTAAGTCCATATATATTAAATGATCCTCAAAGTTTACTTACCCGGATTCATAGTAAATGAAACTCTAATTTGTGTCTGTGTTTTAGACCAAACAATGTGGTTGCTGCATATTGTTGCACACAACTTCTATGGATGATGAAAACATTACAAGATATACAAATCAAATGTTTTCCACCCATCTCCATTCTATGTGATAATACAAGTTCTATTAGTATTTCAGAAAATCTTGTTATTCACTCCAAAACCAAGCATATTCCAATTAAGTATCACTTTCTACGAGAACAAGTGCTTGAGAAAAAGGTTAAATTGGAGTATGTGCCCTCCAAAAAACAAGTTGCTGATATATTTACTAAACCTCTTCCCATAGAATCATTTGAATGTCTCAGACAAAAACTAAGAGTTTTCTCTTCCTCATTTTGTTGTTAATCTAGTATGTTCAGTCTATAGGTGAAAATTCAGAAGGTTGCTTTCTTTACAAGGGTTTCATGAAGTATAGTTTCATATATATGCGATTTTCTTTGTAGACAATTGTGTATATTTTTCTCTGATAGAAAAAAATGGGATAGACTCAAGATCAACCTCTGACATGCTACTGACAGCTATGATGTGGTTTTTCTTGGTCTAGTGTTGATGGGTACAGTCTATTGATATGGTATTGAGTTATGTTTTTCTCATTGATATTTATCTTATTGATGAAGATGCTTTGATGAATGAGTTGTTGAAAATGAACAGGTAGCACAGGTTCAGGGGGAGCATTAGCCTTGAAGAATATAATGCATTGTTAGGATTATGGTTGTTGAATTATGCTACTATTAAGATCTCTTGGTTTCAGTTATTAATGTCATATTTGTCATTTGATGTAAAGGTCATGTAGAGACCTATGATGTAATAATTGTCATATTCAGTCATGTATGGACTTTTGAAGTCATGTCGAATATGTAATCCCACTTGGTTGGGTGGTTGAGTCAAATATGTATCCCCACTTGGTTGGGTGATTGATGTAAGTATGATTCCTTGGTGATAGGAAGGTCATACTCAGTTGATTTATAGATCCATGTTCTTCATTTGAAAATCTTTCTCAAGATTTAGCATGTGCTTATGCGGAGCATGGATAGTATAGTGCAAATCAAATCCAAAGGGGGAACTATGGTCCGTCCTTTTCCCTTTATGTCAAAGGGGGAGAGTATCTTGGTGTTTGAATAATGGTTATTTGATGTATCTAACAGGTTTCTACAAGTTGAGGTGATCAACGCCAACATGGTTTCTATCAAGTACAAAGGGGGAGATTGTTGGCATTATGATGTATGTGTTGTCCTTGATGGAAACTCACTTGCAATAGAAAAATTATATGGTAACTATATGGATCCACAGGTCAATTCAGAGGTGACAAAGTGATGGAACAAAATAACAAATGATGGGACAAAGGTTTATAGATCAAAATCAGAAGTTTGATAAAGATGAATATTTGAAGATCCATACGTGGGTTCATCAAGGCCAAGTCGCGTATACACACAGGTATAAATAAGCAAAGTCACATACATGCTGGCACACTAATTTAAGAATACCAAGGGTCCTTACCATGGTATTAGCCCATAATATTGAGCACAGTAACGGTTACTTGATCTGGTCTAAGGTTACCACCGGCACTAGTGTAGTTTTGACTCATGGTATTGCCTAAGGCTCTAACTATATAAGGAGATAAAGATCAAAGTGTTAAGTGTGCATGTGAAAAGATTTTTGATGAATATATCAATCTAAAGTATATTTTCATTATAAGGGCCATATTTGACACATAGATCTAAAATAATTATGCACCGATGAATACAATGATGGATTAAGATCATGAGACTAGAAATGACTTTCCATTGTATGATCTGCTCATGGATTGACTAGATCTAAGTATTGACATATGTTTTTATCTTTGAATATTATGATCAGGGTCTTTCTGAAGTTCTGAGGAGCTGCGCAATTTTAGGTCAAAATTTGCACATATGAATGCAGGTTGGTCTCGGTAAAGTCATGTATACACGCAAGTTCATTTCTTCAAATTCACATACATAAAGGAAGCGTTTTTGTGCATAAATGATTGATCAACCTAACCAGTGATGTTGTATCTCTGTTGTTTGTCAATGATGTCCTCATGCTGATCTGGGTTGAGTGATATGTCTGAAGTAGAACTGATTGAATGATGAAGTTGAATTTGGTTACATGTTGATTGGTTGAAAATATTATTGATGTTGTTAACTGTATGAGGGTTTTGTAAGCTAACCGAATATTTCAGAATAACTTTGGTCAACTCTGTGTCTGATTCAGAATTACAAGTTTTTTGTATATTGAGATCTGTACGTAGGTTTCTCTACAGAAAATTGTGTATACATGTGGGTTGCCTTCATTGAAGTAGCGTATACATGTTGGCATATGAATTATCAAGGTTGTTGATTCTGTGTGTTGATGCAATATTATGATTTCAGTTTTGTGTTCTGGTTACAGTGATCTCATTGTTCCATTTGAATTAAGTTGGTGTTTTCTTTAGTTGATCTACAAGTTGTGATGTATTAAAGTAGGTGGATCCAGTGTGAAAAATTATGAAATGTGGTCCATGGATGTTGCTGAGGGTTAGAGCCTTCAATGAGGAAGTTGAAGCTTCCTACCAATAGTAGCTGTTAATCAAATCTAAGGGTTGGAAACTTCAATGAGGAAGTCGAAGTTTCTTGCCAGTAGTAGTTGGTAATCAGATTAGAGGGTTGGAGCTCCCTTCCAGTAGGAGCTGGAGAATGAGTGAAGGTTGTAGCCTTCAGCAGGTGGGTGCTTACGTACTAGCATGAGTCTACACTAGTACAAGAATGTAAGAATCTTTTGATATTAATAAGTTTAAAGACTTAGACGATAGTGGCAGTTGTTTTCTCCCACATTGGGTTTCCACCTTAAATCTTGGTGTTCGTGTGTGTTTCTTATGTGTAATAATTTATTTTATTCTTAATGCTTATCAAATGCCTGATAAATAGCTTACATTCTTGTTTAAATTTAACAAATAAAGAATTAGTTGTTTTATGAGTTTACTAAGCATATGCTAGTTTCTTTTACAACAGTCATGAACATACACGAGTTGGGTTTAGTAAAGTCGCGTACATATTTCAGAAAAGAAAATTATTATTATGAGTTTTTAAAATACTAATTCACCCCCCCTCTCAGTAGTTTTCCCAACATGATATCCCCACACAAGAAGGCAGGATACCTGCATGCAACCTTGTATAACCCTGACTGTTGGATACTAACATATACATGTCGATCTTCTAGATCTGCCTCAAAGTATTTTGCAAAGATGTCTTTGATATGTTTCCATGTTAATGTTGTTCCCTTCTCAATAAAAATTTGAGTATCTCCTCAACATGCTCCCCAATATTGCTCTCAGTGATTTCCTTTGATGCAACTCCCTTGGATTCAACGTTAATTGTGGCTACTAGAGAGATGCTCAATAATTGTTGTACCTGTGGGACAAAGAGGACACTCATGGCAAGAAAATGTCAGCTTAAAGAAAAACAACTTCAAGACAAGTTCAAGCAACAAATTGGGCTCTTGATGGGAAGGATTATGCAATTTTGACTGACATGGGAGACTGAATGCTTCTGGGAACTATGCATTGTGCAGTCCCAGCAGTCAAGGTGGCTTGATGATTGGAACTATGCAATGCATAGTTCAGTCTGGGCCAAGGCCTAAGAGAGACTACGCATTACACAGTCTTAGTGGCCAAGCTGGGAGACTGGCTCCTAAAACTGCACATCATGCATTTGGGTCCATCCCATGCCATGCTCTATGCAATTTCAAGGGCAAAGCTAGGAGCTTGAGCCTCCAGATTGCATAGTGCAAGCTTGTAAGGTCAGATCTGAGCAAGGGGAACCCAAATCTGCCTAAGAGAGTGTGAGAAAAAAGCAGATCTAAAAGATGGTGTGAAGCTTAGTGCAAATATTATTAAGTGTATATGCATGGATGTGAATCAAGTGTGGCAATTGATTGAATGGAAGGAAAACGAAGCATGTGAGGAGAGTCGCCGCAACGGGAACTGTTGATGCAAAAATGGAAAACTCATGTGACACTTGTGGAAGGTAATCTATAACTTAAAACAAGACTTCTCCAAGTTAAAACAAGTTGAAAAAATAGAAACCATGTAGAGAAACAAGTGAAACAACACTTGCCCAGGCCAAATAACAAAAAGCGATAGAAAAAGCAGAAAAGGACGAAAAAGACAAACTCACCTAGAAAAGCGATGACGATCACACCAAAGGCTCCTTGATCTCCTCAGGAATGCTATAGATCCAAGATCAAATTTGTAAATGAGATCTTAGCAAGATCGATCAAATATATTTGGACAAATTAGGGTTTATGACGTGCATGCGTAAAATTAAGGAAAAAGTCACACTTGGCAGAAGTTTCTAAAAATATCACAAGTGCCTCCTTCGGGATGCGAAAAATAGAACCCTATTTTTTAGGGATGCTTTTTTCCTTCTTTTTTTTCCCAGGGAAACTTTCCAAGCACACTGACAGGAAAGACAGTGTAGTTCCAGGAACTAGGCAACTTTCCTGCTCAGTGCACTGTGAAGTTTCCTAGCTTAGTGAGTCTTGAGCTCAGAAAATGCATAAGTTTCCCATCAGGTTGAGGATGATAAGATGAGCTATGAGTTAATTGAGTACCAAGTCAAGAAAATAATTTCCTCCAAAATATTTCGGTGAAAATGGGATCTCTATAACTTACAATAATTTGTGAGTTTCCATGTAGCTTTTGAATTGTTTCCATAAACATAGTAGCAACTATATTGGATTTAAAAGGATGAGATAATGCAAAAAAGTGTGCATATTTAATAATTTTATCAATTAACACCATGATGACACTCTTTGCTTCAGACTTCATTAAACTTGTGATAAAATCCATCGAGACCTCCTCCCAACATTGACTAGGAATAACTAAAGGTTGCAACAAACCTAGGGTCTTAATTGTATCAACTTTACTTTGTTGGAAAACCAAACATTTTTCCACAAACTTTTGAATATCATATTTAAGGCCATCCCAAAAATATTTCTTCTTGATCATGTGCTAAGTTTTTTAAAATCCTAAGTTCCCTACTAATGGGTAGGTGTGCAATTCAAAAAGAATATTTTGTTTGAGTTGGGAATCCTTACATAGATATAAGTGATATTTGCACCATAATGAATCATTTTTCCAAATAAATGTATCAAATGTACAACTTTTTAATGAGTGTCCACACCTATTTTTCATTCTTTTATTCATCCTTGCTTCAGTTATCAAATCAAGTTGGATAATAGAAATGGCACATAGAAATGTTTCCACATCCTCATCCTTTCTTGAGAGTGCATCTGCAACAACATTTTGCTTCCCTTTTTTGTAGATGATCTCAGAGTCATAACCCAACATCTTTGTGACCCATTTTTTATTTACTCTTCTAAATATAATCTTTGTTCCAAAAATTATTTAAGACTATCATGATTTGTTTTTACCTTGAAGTGTGTTCCTATTAGGTAAGGTGTCCATTGCTTTATTTCATGTAGTATTTCCAACATTTCCTTCTCATAAATAGGTTTATTTAAATACTTACCCTTAATTGGACGACTTTCAAAATCAATGGATCTTCCTTCTTATATTAAAACAACACCAATTCCATTTCTTGATGCATCACATTCCACAATAAAGGTTTTTGTGAAGTCTAGTGTAGCTAAGGCTAGTTCTTGTCACATTGCCTCTTTAATATATTCAAATGCCTTAGTTGCTTATGGGTTCCAATAAAATGCATCTTTCTTTAGTAATTTTGTTAGAGGCGTTGTTATTCTCCTATAATTCTTTAAAAACATGAGATAATACCATGTCAACCAAAGAAATCCTCGAAGATGTTTTAGAGTTGTGGGGATTTTCCATTCCTTAATGGATCTAATTTTTTTAGGGTCTACCTTAACACCCTCATGAGATAGAATATGACCCAAATATTCCACCTCTTATACACCAAAGAAACATTTGGAGGGTTTTTCATATAATTGTTTCTCCTCCAATAGTTTAAACACCCTTTCAACATGTTGAACATGATCCTTCCAAGACTTGTTGTAGATTAGTATATCATCAAAAAATACTAACACAAAATTTATAAGAGTTTAAAATGGAATTCATCAAACCTTGAAATGTGGAAGTTGCATTAGTAAGGTCAAAAGGCTCAAAAAAAATTTAATAATGACCTTTATGAGTTCTAAATGTTGTTTGTGGAATGTCTTTAGTCTTCATTCTAATTTGTTGATATCCTGAAAGAAGATCCAGCTTGATGAAGTAAATTTCTACATGTAATTCATCCAATAATTCATCAATGACAAGAATGGGAAATTTATATTTATATTGAGCTTGTTGATCTCCCTATAATCATAACACATATTCCATGATCCATCCTTCTTGTGCACCAATACTACTGGAGCAGAGAAAGAACTTTGGCTAGGTTTAATTATATCAGCCTATAGCATTTCTACAACCATACATTCAGTTTTACTCTTTTGGACATGGGTATATTTGTAAGGCCTAATGTTTAGAAGAACACTTCCTATAATCAAGTGAATAGCATGATCATAATCATGAATAGGTGTGTTTCGCGGAAAACTAATGTCTTGTTGAACGACTAGCCCTCTAGATTTGGCAGCTACCCTAGAAACAATAGCTTAAAGTAATTCAACGATTTCTTCTATGTGCAACAAATAAGAGAAAGATAAAGGAACCAACCTGGAACTTCTGCTTAATCCCTTGCTTGATCTCTCTCCCCCTTGACAGAGCTTGCAACTCCTCTCCATACTTAACCCGCTTGGAGAGTACCTACACAAGTACAGCAATAAAGAACCGTCAAAGCATCGTGATCTATTACAACATGAACATTATAGAATTAGATATATAATGAACAAATGACAACATTCACAAATGATAGCATTCACAATTACAGAATCAAGTGGAAGAAAACTTGAAGAACTTTATTAAATAAAAGGGAGAATTACAACCCAATTGTCTAATCTAGAATCATCCTCCCAACTTCAATCCCTCTTCACCTCATGAAATAGCAATATCACACCAACAATACAATGATCTTTCCTCAATTACAAACTATCAGCACTTCCTTGCAATTCACAATATTCTAGCCTCTGGATCTCTTAGATGAGGGATCCATTTATATATGTGTGCAAAGGTGTGAGTCATCTCTGGGGTTTGATTAGTGTCATTCCACTTGGAGATTTATTGGATCTCTTACTCATCCCTGGGCGAATTCAGAGAGGCAAGTAGCATAGGAGAAGTTTCTAGAAGATTCCATGAGCAACCACCTAGCAAACTGTCTCGGACATTTGTCCATCCTCGCCCATCGCACCCTATAGAAGGCCTAATCAGTATGCATCTCACCCTGGCAATGTACCACTCAGTATGCATTGCATCCTGCCAGTGGAGAAGTCAATATGGTTCAGTTTAGGCCATTTTTGGATGGTTTCTTAGGTGGAACTTTTGGGGAATGGTGTAATCAAATGACTACGTTCTTTTAGGGTATGAAACAACTCTTTTAAGGGTTTAAGAGCCCTAGTTTATCGACATATAATTTTTGGGTTGATGTGCCCAAATATGTCTATAACAGTTTCCCCCTAAAGCATGAAGTCGTAAATTTTGATGTCGGGTGAAATGCTTTATCATGAGGATCCAAGGTTTTGAACTGGAAGGTGACATGCATAAGTTACAACACAATACATCATCATAATATAAATTTCATGATCTAGCTAAGGTATGCATTCCCATGCTCAGCTTTATAAATTCATTTTATGTACATAAATCAGATAGTCGCCCGTAGATGCAGACTGGTGATTCTTCAGATGTAGAGTCATCATCCTTGGCTTGGATGACCATCTGTGTAGCACCTTTGTACATTTGATGTTTTTATATCCCTGAATATATCGTAGCCCAGATGGATGAAACTAGATCCAGGGTCTTCAAACTCTTTCAATCTTCACCTAATGTACAAGTCAATCCATGTGAAGAGATGTTCTGAAGTCGAACATGGAAAGACATCACCTGATTACCAACTGATAATGTGAGTTGTTAACAGATGCGAGAGGAATCATCGATAATAATAATGACCCTCAAAGTACTACAATACAATTCACGTGGTGTGAATATATGATCTGATGTCGAACACCACGCAAAATCTTTTGGTCGAAGGCCATTGATGTCAACCTATCATTGGAAGTGAGAAACTTGCCATTGATGTATGCAAGCTTCAAAGCACTAAAAGGGATGTTTCTAAGTCAACTTCTTGGATAGTGAGCTGATGTCGACAACAAGTGACGCGTCGTAGGAGGGCCTTGATGTATCCCACATCTACGACAGGAAACAAAGCAAATGATTTCTGGAGGTGAAAACGGACTAACGACACAAGGTTCGGGAATGGCGATCATGAAAAAATGAAGGTTGGAGGTATTGCATTGGATGAGACATTAAGTGGATTGTGGTTTCTGAACTGAATGACTTCTCTTGAACATGTCGGTGACACTGAAATGGATTGGTAGTGTTAACCCCAAAAGATGGATGGTGTGAAAGACCAATGGTGAGATGACTGGTGAATGGAATAACCCAACCCGACTTAATCATGGTGATGGAGTGAAAGTGTCATGTTCAAGAGCGACCTGCTACCATAAATTCTTCAAGTTTTTTCCCTTTTTCCCCAGACATTGCTGACCAGTACCTCTTTATTTTTTTCAAGCTTGAGGAGGATAACATATGCTTTTTCTATAATTTTCCCTTCGGGCAAACCTGTCGCTATGGTTTAATGAGTCTAGCGACAGTGAAACTCGGCCTCATCTAGAATGGACAAGTTTGTCGCTATTGTTTTAACGAGTTTAACGACAAGGATAACTCAGTCCTTTTCATGTTTAGAGAATTTGAAAAGGGACGAAAAGAAAACTCTAAGAGTTATTTTTCGTAAAATAATCCCTCAAGTCCAAAAAAAGATAAAATAATACGAAAGGAATGATTTTTCTTATCACTTTAACGAGCCAAAAAAGACAAGCGCTCGAATTTTTCATAAGATAATCCCTCGGGTCCGAACATGTATAAAATCATACAGGAGGGATGACATTTCCAATCACTTTAACAAGCTTGAAAGGTTGGCGCTCGATAATCTTTTCATATTTAACAAGTCTGAAAAGAGTTTAAAGGAGACTCGATTTGAGGAATGAGTGGTGTCTAGGGTAGCAACTGGTTCCAGTGAATTTGGAACTTCTCAAAACATGGTGAATTCTGTGAAGAGGTTGGCTAATAAGGACCACTCATCGTAACTGTTCCTCAAAAGGGGTAAAACAACCAAGTGGAAGCGTATGATCGGCCAAAGGGATGGTGGTGATGAGAGGTACACAACCAAGGTTCAAAAGGCTGATATAATAGCAATCACAAAGGTTATTTAGTTGAATGTAGGTTCATTTTTTGACAAGATTGAACCATGGGGGAACTATGCTTGGTGGGTTCATTTTTTTTTTTTTTTGACAAGTTTGAACCATGGGGGAACTACGCTTGGTCGGTTCATTTTTTTTTTACAAGCTTGAACCATGGGGGAACTATGCTTGGATGCAGTTTTTTATTTTTATATAAGCTTGAAATGACAAAAATAAAAATTGAAAGAACGGAAAAACTAAAAATTGAAAATGAAAATTGAAAAATGGGTTGAAAATGGTTTGCATGCCCCCAGCATGATGAAAAGGAGAGTCTCCTGTAACCAGATGGGAATCACTGTGGTTAGGTAGGACAGTTTCATCCAGAATAGACAAAACACCTCCTTGGCTTCGTCCAGAATAGACAAAGGTGAATGGTGTGTCAGACCAATCACATAACCTATAGGGAGACTTATCTTTACAACTAGGTGCATCTAGAATAGACAAATGTGCGTGCCCCCAAGCTTCGTTACATTCCCCAGATTACTCCTGGCTATCAGGTGGATGGAATGAAGGTTCAAGTGATACCGTTGATGTAAATGGACCATTTAGGAATGATGATTGACTTGGAGCTATGCTTGGACCGGGAAATGAAAGCTGGTCAACAGTGACAATTTTGCCTTCATGCGGGAAACACATCACTCGGAAGAGTGTTGAAACAATAGCTTCCATGTTATAAACATAGTCACGTCCAAGGAGTAAATTGTAATCTAATGGTCCTAGGACTATCATCACATTCAGATGAACAGTTTTCCCTCCCAAAGTGATCGGTAACTTAGGAAGGATCCCTAGTGGTCGACTGGTTCCTTTGTTAAATCCTAACAGATTCTGTGTAACAAGCATAAGCGGTGGCAAACCAAGCGCTTTCCAAGCAGTTGAGGAAAGGATACTCACTGATGCACCTTCATTTATGATAGTGCCAGACATGATCATTTTACAAACTTGTATTATGATCTGGAAAGGTACATAAGAATGAAGGCGGGATCTCGCTAGTTGATTCCAATCAAATGAAGTGACTAGACTACTTGGAGGGGGTATCGAATAAACGGGAGAATTAACCCCTTGAGTTACGAAAACTGGAAGGTTTTCCTCCCGTCTAGATGGAACAGGTGGATTGCCCCCAAGTTCATTAGAATCTGAAGTAACAAAGAGAATTTGAACGGTATCATTCTCACTCTCTTTGGGATGGGTACGATTATCTGAAGGTGAAATTGGGTCAAATGTCACCTTGACTTGTTGACTTTGGTCGGGTATAGACTCATAAGATTCACTTTCAGAGAGAGTGGTTCCGACCAACAGTTGATTTAAGTCAGTTAGTTTTTCAACTAGTAAAGGACTTGGGGAGAGTTTCCTGTAGCCAAATAGAAGTTGTTGTGGTGAAGCAGGACGGTTATCCAATACTCTTTTGGCTTCATCCAAAAAAGGACAATGGTGAAGGGAATGATTACCTTCACATAACCTACATGGAACTTTGACCTTTCCTTTTTGTCCATGAACTTTACTATCACAAGTCGAAGGAGTGTTACCAACATGATCTCCAGAAGTTGATAACACGGGATGGTTTGAACGGGGAGACCATTCTTTCAAGATCTGAGGAAAGCAAGGACAATCTCGATGAAAATGGTCTCCTCTACAAATTATGCATGGAAATTTGGGTTTGGGAAGTTTAATGTGCAGATTTTCACCAGATGATGCATTCAAAGCAATGGTTGTTTGGTTGACCCCTTATTGATTTGGCTTCTTCTTCTTCTCCTTCCCTTTCCTCTTCTTCTCAACCACCTGGTTACTAGCATCACTACTTTCACCAAGCGAAGACGAGGAAGGGGAGGGAGAAACAAACGAAGAAGAAGGCAAAGGGTCAACTTCAGTATCAACTAGAGGTTGATTCGATTGCGAAGGAATCACGGCATTTTGAACCACGGAGGTTGAAAACAGCCATACTGGTAGGCCAATGGTGAATCTCAGAAGGGACAATGTAGCCATATAAGGAGCATGAATATTTCCCCAAGAAGGAAAAGGACTAGGATTCCCCTCAAAAGGGATTCCTTGATCAGTGGACTCCGGATTCGATGCCATATGTCTCAACCTAAGATCAACTAAGGAATAGAGATGTTATTCTGATTTCAATTAATTTTAATGACGCTTTGACACAACTTTGCTTTTTCAGTTTTTAAGAGTTGAGAAAAAGCTAAATATGACTCTAGTCTCCTTCAATTTTTAATGAGCCTGAAGTGACAAGTGCTCAGATGGACCTTTTCTTTTAAAGAGTCGAAAAGGAACGAAAGTGACTACTCTAGAAAATCTAGACAGAGGGATTACCAAACCAATCGCAAAACTGCAATATACACCTTGGTGATAAATTAAAGAGAAATTACCAAGGACTTATGTACAACAATCAATCTTCCCGAATGTTGTGTTCAGTGCATTGCGATCAATAAGGTGGAAGACTCGGCTTCCTATGGATAAAGGATTAAGCCTATTGTGGACTCCCAATATATACGCAGCGGTACAAGGAGCACAAGTCCGTGCTAGAAATTGTTGTATCAAGGAGGAGGAATCATCCAACCTTCAATGAAAATTATAGTTACTAGTTTTAATGACGCTGGAACACGTCTCTAGCCTAGACCTCTAGATGTGTTGTGTTAAGTTCCAAAGCATTGTTAGGTTCATTGAAATTTATTTTAAAGTTGATCTTATTTAAATTTTTCCTTTCAATGGTTCACCGTGTGATATTGATTTTGAAATTCCTAAAATGCAATCTACAATGATAAACAGTCTTTGTTTATTTTGAGCAATGAAAATCCTAGCTACTAGGGAAAGAAGATTACAATTCTTTCAAACAAAGAGCAAAGAGCACACACTAGTGCATTTTCCTAAATAATTTGCCGCACACAAACTACAAAATGCTAAATGAAAATGCATGTATTTTTTTTCGTTCCTCTTAATGTGAAAAATTCCAAAAAGGAAAACTAAATGTAGCAAAGATTTGAAATATTTTACTCAAAGCGACATTTTCGACAATTTCTTTTTCAAAAGAGAAAGGAAGACTAAACGACACTTTTCAATTTTGAATAAAAATGCTTTCGACACTTCGATTTTAAACAAATCAAACCAAATACATAATGAAAAGTACAATTGACTATCCAAGGAAGGAAGAATCCACGACACTTCTCTTTTCGACACAAAACGACAATTACGACACTTTTTGTATCAAAGCGACAGATCTATTTAAGCAAATTTTCAACAAAGGATTGTAAATCATGAACAAATACATAAAAACATTCACTAATCCTAATCTAAAGGAGGCTGGTCTATGTGATGCAAGTAGGCTTCAGTAAGGAGGTATTGTTCATAAGCAGAAAAACAACTAAACAAAACTAAAAACAAGGTCAAAACCCCCCAATTTCTAGAATGGAAAAAGGTTTAGTCAGTCATCGCACCTAGGCTTCACAGAAACAGGGATGCATCGCACTTACTACACTCGGGAGGTGCGATGCATGCTGGGCTACAATGACAGACAGTGTGATGGGCCAGGGAGCACAACTAAAGTGGGTTTTGGCTCAGATGTGCAGTTGTTTTCAATGAGTTAGCTGAGCTATGATGAATAGTAAAGAGAAAAGTATAGAAGGAGGTCTTGAGAGGTTACTAAGCTACCAAAAGGGCATCTAGAATGCTTGTAATTCCAATGTTTAATTCATAAACAAAACCAGATATTGATTGAAGTAGCATTCATCTACTATGAAATTGCAGAGCAAGAGCAGTTCAAAGACTACCTAGCTAACTTCAAGCTCTGTTTATAGTTTATAAAACAAACAATAACAACAAACAAACATCTTTTTTTCCCCATTGGAGTTGCCAATTTATTTCGGGGAAAACTAGTGTCTTGTCAAACGACTAGCCCTCTAGGTTTGGCAGCTACCCTAGAAACAACAGCTTAAAGTAATTCAACGATTTCTTCTATATGCAATAGATAAGAGAAAGATAAAGGAACCAACCTGGAACTTCTGCTTAATCCCTTGCTTGATCTCTCTCCCCCTTAACAGAGCTTGCAACTCCTCTCCGTACTTAACCCACTTGGAGAGTACCTGCACAAGTATAGAAATAAGAAACCATCAAACCATCGTGATCTATTACAACATAAACATTACAGAATCAGATATATAATGAACAAATGACAGCATTCACAAGTGATAACATTCACAATTGCACAATCATGTGGAAGAAAACTTGAAGAACTTTATTAAATAGAAGGGAGAATTACAACCTAGTTGTCTGATCCAGCATCATCCTCCCAGCTTCAATCCCTCTTCACCTCATGAAATAGCAAGATCACACCAACAATACAATGCTCTTTCCTCAATTACAACCTATCAGCACTTCCTTGCAATTCACAATATTCTAGCCTCTGGATCTCTTAGATGAGGGATCCATTTATAGATGTGTGCAAGGGTGTGAGTCATCTCTAGGGTTTGATTAGTGTCATTCCACTTGTTACAATTGGTTCCACTTGGAGATTTCTTGGATCTCTTACTCATCCCTAGGCGAATTCCGAGAAGCAAGTGGCATAGGAGAAGTTTCTAGAAGATTCCATGAGCAACCACCTAGCAAACTGTCTCGGAGATTTGTCCATCCTCACCCATCACACCCTATAGAAGGCATAATCAGTATGCATCACACCCTGGCAGTGTACCACTCAGTATGCATCACACCCTGCCAGTGGAACAGTCAGTATGGTTCAATTTAGGCCATTTATGGATGGTTTCTCAGGTGGAACTTTTGAATAATGGTGTAATCAGATGACTATGTTCTTTTAGGATATGGAACAACTCTTTTAGGGGTTGAAGAGCACTAGTTTATTGACATATAAGTTTGGGGTTGATGTTCCCAAATATGTCTATAACAAGGTGGGAGGACTTTGGCGGTCTGAAATATCTTGGAATGATTGTCCAAGACTTTTTGTAAATCTGGAGAAATGGATGATTCCAATGTTTCAACCTCTAGTGAGCATAATTGTGCAATTAATCCCCATTTTTATTTATTCAAATTATTTTTCATGCCATTAGATATGATTATCTTCCCTAGATTCCCTACAATACCCCTTAATTCAATTTTCTTTCCTTCCCAAAATTTAACCATTGGACTTTAGTACAACATCATCACCACCCATTGGAATGGAAAGCATTGGACTATTCAATATATATTCACCCATGGTTATCTTGATATTATGGCACTTACCTGAGAAATTTATAGTTCCTCCATTTTCAACCATCACTTGACACTTTGGTGCTAGATATAGAAAGAAATTCATTTCTTTTCCTATCTTACAATGAATAAAGTTATGGATACTACCCGGATCAATCAGTTCTATTACCTTTTTCTTCTTGATATGTCCTTCTATCTTGATAGTTTGAGGAGTAGTAATTCCCACCAATGCATTACAAGATATGGTCATATTCATTTCTTATTTTTCCAGGGTTGGTTCTTGGTGTATATCCTCTTCTTTTGATGTTTCTTGCTCCTTTTCTTCCTCCTCTTCACAATTTATGTAAAATAATTTCTTATCAACACACTTATGAACTTTATTATATTTGCTATCACAATTGTAACAAAAACCTTTTGCTCTTTTTTCCTCAACTTTTCTTGCCACATTGAATGTCGTCTCCAATGAATTAGGTTCCCAAATTCAAACCTCATATTGGATGTTATCCTTTGAATTCCCTATGAGACATCAATCCTACAATCCTATAGAATATCAATTACCTTGATATTCAATTTGTTGAAGTCCTCAATGTGCTCTACCATTAACCCCTTTCATTTGAGATTTATCAATTGGCTAATAAAGGGAGTGATATTTGTATCCTCATAGTTTTCTATCATTTCCTCTGTAAAAATTGACCAAGTGACAAGTTTTTTATAGGAATAAAGTCATCGATGCCATACAAACTAATTGGGTTATAAATATAAATATGTAATGTGTACCTTTTGTGAGTGTTGCACATCATGTAGATCAAAATATTGCTCCATTTGTAGTATCCATGTTACCGAATCCTGATGAAAACTTGACTAAACTGAGAGGGGGGGTGAATTAGTTTAGAATATTCATGGACATTAAAATTATTTTCCTTAATCTCATTAACTAAAACGTTGCATGAGTAGTTTAACAAATAATGGCTAGCATATTGAATATGTGAACAACAAGTAATAATCTAATCAAAACATCACATCACCACATAATAACAACACATATTGACACCAGATATATGTGGAAACCCATAAAGAGAGAAAACCATGATTTTATTATTATTGTGATGCAAAGTCAAGATCCTACTCCTTATTACTTCTGACTTTTTGTAGGCTCCAACCTACAGGATGTTGCTACCTTAATTTTTTGCAAGCTACAACTACATGGAAGCTCCAACTCCCATATGTTTTCTTTAGGCTACAACCCACAAGAGGATCATACCTCAATAAGCTTCGGCCTGATATTTATCAATCCACTAATTGAAAGAATACTAGCATCCCCTGATGTAAACAAGAAATAAAAAAGTGTTTGTTTACCTAGTCATAAATCATACACATCTCCATCTTCATTTCTGCATCTTTTTCCCTTCAAATCTGCTTCACATAATCTTCATATGTGTTAGGTAACTAATGCATAATAGCTCAATCATCTCTGACACATTCTCCCACTCTCTAACCTTCAATTCCTTCTAAAATCACACCTTTTATAAAGATAGTTTGCTGGTTGTTTGTATCCCACATAGGAATGTGAAGTGAATAGGCTTGACTCTTTGCCTTCCACTCATTTGTTTCCAAACTCTTCATATATTTAATATTAAAACACAAAAATAAACAATCCAACCAATATTAATTTCAACCACATGTAATGATTAAATGCATCAACCTAATTCCAACATCAAATAACAATATTTATCATTAATGCATCACAATAATCTTTGCAACATATTTGCCTTTGCCTTGGAGTCTTACCTTTGCATCACAACAATTCATCTCAATCAACAATTTCACATCACAAAAAATTCTTCAATATAGAAATATCTGCAACATTATCAAAGCATTTCAATGTATCACAACTCCTCCTCCTCTTCTGCTCCTTTGCATTGTTGATCTTGTTCATTAGTTTATACATTGTTGTGTTGTCTCTCCTTTACCTATTGTTTCTCCTTCATTGTTCCTTGTTGTTGCTCCTTCATTGTTCCTTATTGCTGCACTTTGCCTTGCTACCTCTTCACTTCTCCTTTTCCATCACATCTTTGTTTTCTTTTTTCCTCTTTACTGCACTTTTGCCTTCTTTTCCTTGTTGTTTCTCATCATACCTTGCTTCTCGTACAGCTCCTTTTCCATCAATTTCCCTTTCTGGAATTGATTGCAAAACACTAATCCTCCCCCTTTCTATCTTGAAAAAAAAAATGAAAATTTATCCTCCATCCTTATGCTTACCTCCCCCTTTGACATCAATGGCAATGGGGGTCTAAAGTTTCTCAACCCTTGAACTTGTCTTCTTGGATATGGCTTATTTAACCTTGGACTAAATTCACTTGAAAAAATTAAACAAAAATGAAACTTGTGTAAGTTATTAAACCATTAATATGACACCATTGCATGATGTTCACGTTTATAGGACTATGCTTACGCACCTTGTCACCTGACAGTATTTCGTGCAATCATATAACATTTGAGATTATGTCTTTACACTCATAAAAAATGAAATGTCCTTGATTTGAGAACCATCGTCATTGATGTGATATACACTAGGCCTCTCCACAACCTTTTACCTTTCATGTTGTTAGCAGAAGAATTGGCATCCACCTTACACTACTCTATCTAACCATAAAGATCGATATGGCACCTACCAGTATAACACATCATTTCTGAGAAAGTC
>APFE031461367.1:0-10814 GCA_000404065.3 Pinus taeda
AGATTAGCTCATCTTCTGTCTGCATTGTTTTTCCATGTCAGAAAACCAACAATTTTCTCCTCAATGTCATCAAAATAAGTCATGAGATCTGATAGATGATAAACTAGAGAACTAATTATGTTTCATAGGTCATGGATAGTAGCCAACTTCTGGAAGAATACAATTTGTTTTTGAGGAAGAAGAGTGTTTAACTCTTTTTCTTCCTTCTTAAACTCAATAAACCCAGGATTAACACTTAGTTGTTTAATACTGCTCTATAATTCCTATATCTAAGAGACTTGGGCTTGCAAATCAGTATCATATTTAAACTGTTCTCGGGTTTAGTGACTTGTCCTTGTCATTGCTCGATAATATTTTGTTTCTCGCTTTCAATGCTCTGTTCCAAATGCATAATTTTGTCTTTGTTTTCCTTCAACAACTATTGTATGTTTGTTGATTGTTGCTGAAGCATAGGCTCTTGTGAATTGGGTGAGCCTTCCCAGCTCATTTGTAGGAGTGGCCATAGAACCTTTCCATAATACCTCAAAAGATGCATTTCTAGGGACCAAAGCCTAGGATTCGTCAATTTTCCTTTTCTTCCTCTCCCTTTTGACAACAACCTTGTGCTGGGGACTTTAAAAGACATCAAGTGGAGGAATTTATTCAACTCTTAACACAACCTTGGATGTTGGGAAAGATTGTATAATTTCAATGTCTTCATCTCCTAAAGGCTTCTCAGAGGCCTTTGTTTTTATCGTAGTTTGTTCAAGACTTTTGGAAGTGTCTTGGACTTTCTCTTGTAAAGGAGTTTTAACAACTTAAGGTTCATCGGATTTGAAATTTAGATACTAATTGTAGTGCTCCTAGATTTGTTGAAGCTTAGAATTGGGCATAAGACCTTCAGCTTGGGAGGAAGAGGAGGCGACTGTTTCTCTTGACTGAGAAAGATCAAAAAACTGTGTAGAACCAACAACCATGAAATCTTTAGGGACTATCCTCTCTTGAGGTATATGTAGTGAATCCATAGATAGACTTTCCAGCCTTATGACTATGTATTGGTTGAAGTGAATCATTTCTTGTGGAGACAACTATTGCTCTGCGTGTCTCACAACCACCGAATATGTATGAGCCTTTTCAAACAGATCATCAAGCTTTCTTGGCTCATGAGAAAATTGTCTGATGCTCGATGTTGCAATAATCTTTTCAACAGTTTGATGTGGGTCACACTGCCTATTAGGAATGGTGGGGAAACCAAGATCTTCAATTACATTAATTTCAATGATTACATGCATGAAATTATCCAAAGTATCTATACCACACTAAATAAGAAAAACAGGCCACATATTTTTATTTGGTTCCTTTAAAAATTTTGAAATACCATTCCCTACAGTCTGGTATGCTATCTCTCGGGAAAGAATATTGTCAGGAACAAATAGAGGTAATACATGAGGGCAAGCTAGACTTTCAAAGACTCAAACATAGGTAAATAACTCTTCGACAATCAGTTTCCTACCTAGAGTAAGCCCGTTTCATCTTCAAGAGATACCCTTAAGGCCCTTTTATAAAAAATAATCTGCTATATTGGTAGTTTTACTCCATGACAGATTTTGTAGAAATGAGTTAGATACTTTGAATCCTAAATAATATCATGATAGATGTGGATATGGGTTGGGTCTTCTAAAATCTACTTCCAACCCATAGAGGTGAAACACAGGGCGTCCATTATATAAGTGCTCATATAAAAAGGGGTAATTACACTCTCAGAGACTTTACGATTGCTTCTAAAAGCCAAAGTATGGGTGGCTAGGTTTTCTGAGAGTATATCTCCCAATTCAAAGATATAACCCTCTGAAGTCCCATCAATAAGTGGTGTCCATTGATAAATAAATTTATGTGTATTAGGGTAAGCAAAGAGTCTACACATCATAGCAACTACTTGGAAATAGGGACCAGTAAGGGAGTCAACTGTGTACTTTCTCGTATCCTGTTGCTTGTGCTTGTTTGGATCCCTTCTCCATGCCCTGATTGGATCTTACGCGTGGTCGTGTTATTTCATGAATGCTTCCAAAAACTGTTTGTTATATATACATTGAGTCTCAAGTAGATGGTACATTGTGCTCAAATCCTTGCCAGTAAATGATCTTATAACTGTATTCTTCATTTTCACAATATTTCTTTCGGCAATGCTCAAATTGTCAACAACCCACTCAACCATGTTTGTATAAGGAAGAATTTTAGGTCAGGTCATAATCCTGTGTAGGAATGAATTATCCACATCACTGTAAGTACTATTTGAGACCGAGGTAGAATCATCGGTTGTAACTTTTCTTTGCGTGACTTTGGGTCCTTCATCCTCAAATAATTTATTCATGGATTCCCAAGAGGAACTTCCAGAATCTGAAGAGCAGACTGTGGCAGAAAGTAATCTTGGCATAACAACGATTTCAATTGGAGCGGCAGATTATTGTTGTGCAACGGGTTTCTTATTTTCTTCTGTTGCTTTAGACATTTCTTCGTTGTTACGATGGTCAAGGCTAGCCTGTAATAGAAAACACGGGGATGAGAAATAAATTATTCACATTAAACACTTAGAGCAAATAATGAATCTTTACACAACAATATCCTTCTTTAAAGAAAATCTTGATAAAATCAAACTGTATTGAATGAAAATGTTTATAATTTTGAAAATAATAAATTCACCACTCTCAAACATTAAGTGCATAAATGTGAATTGACCTGGGTTTATCCAAATCAACATTTCATAAGCTAAATATCAGAGGAATTCTTTTAAAAGTTATGATAATGGTAACTTTCGATAAAGGGAATTCAGGTGAAGCAACAACTATTAAGCATACGTGGGAAGTGATATTGGAGGTGGAATATTAAATATTTAAAGAACAAGCTCCCGATATGAAAATATTGATAAAATCTATAAACGAGAATACCAGAGGTGTCATGGTATCAGAGGGGACGAGTATCAGAGGTAATAGATATCGGAGGTGGAAGGCATATGTGCCGGGAGATATCGAAAGTTGTAAGTATCGTAATTGTCACACTTTAAAAGTTATGATATTGTGAAGGGTTGATGTGCCCAATGGAATTTGTGGGGCTGAAGACACTTATAATACTCATTTTATAAAGGGGTGCATGACTTATATTAAACCTTTTGAAAAAATCCCTTTAATAGATAAAGTAATCACCGGAAAAGCTTTATCAGAGAGGGACTTTATCATAACTTTCACAAAAGGAAAATTATGATATAATAAGGGTCCGATGGAAGCCTTCTGGTAATACTTTGAATTTGTAGAGAGAGGCCTATCAGGTTTATGTTTTATTGTAACATTTTAAGGGTTAAGCTTCCAATATATGAGTTCTGACGAGGGAAACTTTTAAGCCTAACAAATTTATAACAAATTCAAAAATGTCCTAACTTTATTAGAAATTAAAGAGTTTTATTAAAATGAATGAAGGGTCCGAATGATTTATTGATAAATAAAATAAAAAATAAATGGGGGGTTGTTGAATACTACAAAAATGTGGAATCCTCTCGAATTATGGTGGTGAAAACAGGAAGGTCAACTTCTGAGTCAGATAAATTTCGCATACGGACTTTGATTCATGTGATTCTTGCATTGATGGAAATGTTTATGTGTGTATAATATGAAAAAAAGGTGCTACATTAAAGTAGAAAAGTTTTACCCCCAAAAAACGTCATTTGATGCCTCAAAATTCTCCCAAAAGGTTTCAGACCCCAATTTTCCAAACTGGGTCCCACTGGTAAAACTGGTCCTGAGAGCAAATTCCTCCACTTTTTCCACTCTAAAAGCATTGATATGAATGAAAAAAAATATGATGATCCAATCCAGACCAATATCGTATTTTTAGGTGAAAAGATATGGGTTGGTTGATATAAAGAGTCTTCAAATGCAAAGATCTATTTAGATCTAGATGCAATTGTTTTACAGGCCATGTCAATGTCACCCCATGTTGTTCTTGTTTCAAATACCAACTTGTGTTCAATCTGATCTACTGGTAATTTTGTGGAGAAGTATGGCTCAGAGCATGTTTGACATTTTTATTTGAAGGCATTCTCAATTTCAACGGAAATAATTCTCATCACTAATAGGTTCATCTGTTGAAATAATTCTCGTTCCTTGAAGCGATACAAATATTCAATATTGAACATTGAAGAGATCTCAATGTTACTTGGAGTATCCTATTCATAAGCATTAGAGGATATTTTTCCTAAAATATTACATGGATCAATCTTCTTAAGTTTTAATTTATTAGGAAACACATTTTTTTGAGATGTGCCATAGCCAAGTCACCAACTTCAAGGTTCAATTGTATTCCTCTCATGTAATGTATTTGTTTGTACTTTCTATTGTATTCTTGCAATTCTTGTTTGACGCTTTCTTGTAACTCTTGCATGCTTGTTGCAAAATTTTCACCATCAATGCTCCTTAATTCTTGTTTCCCTAAATTCCTCTTGTATGCATCCCATAAAATATTTTAAATGTACTCATCCATGTGATTTTATTTATTGAATCATTATATACAAACTCTATCTGATAAAGTACTTGATCCCATTTCTTGGGATTTGTTGAGAAACATAACTAGTATCAGTCTTCATAATTGTATTTGAGTCATGATGTAATGTATTTTTCAAAAAGAAAGAAATAAAAGATAAAATATTTAAAATAAAATAACTTATTAGCATGGGTTTCATGCTTGATTATTTTATAGGTCAAAGCCTCCATTGAAGGCTTTTAGGATTAAGTCATTAGTGTATGTCATTGTCACTATGGTATAGACCCTTATTGGGAATTGTGTATCAAAGGAACAAAAATATTTTTATGTAATTAAGTCATCTTCTCCTCCACCATCAATTTGTCTTTCCTACCATTCATGTTGGCCTCAAGAACATATTGAAACTGCTATTTATACCCATGCATTCAACCCAGTTTGAAAAGAGAGAAAGTAAGTTTCGTTCTGCAATTACCTATTAAAGAAAATGGATGTGAGGAAGTATAAACATGAAGGAACATCTCAACGAGAAAGAAGGGACACTTGTCTAAACATAAGAAATTGAAATATTTACCATTCTGCCATACAAGTAATATAAAGTGATGTAGGTTCTAACTTATTACATGGTCAAAGGTTCATGTAGTTGCGGAAGATGAGGGTATAGGAAGTTGCAAAGGCTAAGGGTACATGCATTTGCTGAAGCCAAGGGAAAAAATAGTTGCAGAGGATGAAGGTACTAGCGTTACAGGTATGAAATTACTAGACGACAAAGAGGGATGAGATCCTAGATGTTGACTTGTGAAGAAATGAACTAGAAGTTGACTTGTCTTCATGGAGGTTGGCTTGATTAATGGATGAAGGTCTTGGTCTTGGTCAAAGGGTCTTGGTTGTCTTATTTAATTTGGTTCTTGAAGAAGAGAAGCGATTTTTGGGTTTTCCCCTTAAGGAGGGGTTTTTCCCTAGATGAGAGACTACATCTTGTGTCCTTGATCTTTATGCATTTATTGTTTTGATAGTTTCTTCATGAATAGAGATAAAAGTTGACATAAAGAAGTAAATAAGAATTAAATAATATCACAAGTAATTATCGAAGAAAGAAAACATTTCTACCTTTATGACTTTTTGACATGGTATCATAGCTATGGTGAAGAAGGAAAAAAAGGCAGCTTGAAGATCCTTGGCTCTCATCATCTACTTGCAGTTGACATATCCCTAAATCTTCACCAAATGACACAACTTCTGAAATAAAATGCGAATTTTGGGATAGAACATAATGAAGAATGATATTACATTTATGAGATGTTGTGATGACAAAATTGGTACATAATAGAGATGAAAAGTACTCTAGTTATTTAAAATACAGGAATGTGAAGAAATCTGACAATGCGACCTTATGTGTGGGCATCCATATAGTTGGGCATTCTCCACAACAATTAGACTGAAACAACATAAAAAGAAAAGAAGTTTGAATTTGAGAATCCCTAAAAAGGAGCTACAACAAACTTGAGGAGGTCTAATATAGTAATATGAAGATGAGAATATACTATACAGTTGCAAATTAACATAAATGAATTTTTTCATAGGATCCAATGTCATACCTTTGCTATATGATGATACAAGTTGCTAATACCACACCTGATCAAAATATTTGAAGTTATTAAGAATAAGTGTCTTGACAATATATTTGAGGTCTGAAAAACCCTTTGAAAAGGAAAATGAATAAATAACTCATCCTATCATAAAAATAACTCATTAAGTAGACTTATGAGAAGAACTTGGTTATTTTGCACCAACCTGTCCCTTGACATCGATATCCTTGAAGTAATCATGACATCTTAGAGAAGAACATTGTAGCAGACTTCTTGTGGTCATAAATGGCTAAGGTAAGCAATCCTTGAGGTAAGTATAATTGCTTTATCCATACAATTGTTTAATCCTTATTATATTAAGGTTTTTTAAATCTCTTTTGGTTCTAGGGTTTGTAATATTGAAATTTGTTAGCATCTAAGTTCTTAAAAACCCTAGTTAAGAAATCCTAACCCAATTTCCTTTTGTTCTATCATAGAAACCCTAGTTTTGATCTCTAGTATTTGTAGGTAGTCCAAGGAGAAATTGAAAAACCCTAGCAAGTATAGAATTGAATTTAAAACCCTAGAATTGATATTTTAGGGTTTGGATCTAAAAATCTCTAGTTTGTCATCATACTATTGTACTTGTATACCTTTGGTACTTGTCAAGAAAATGTTGCAGGTAAGGGGGAACCTTTCATAAAGAAGCTTCTGACTTCTTATAGAAGATAAGTATTATGTTTATGTATCTAGCTTTATCTTTATTATCCTTTCTCTTGAATTTTTCCTTGGAAGGACTAAGCTTGCAGGTATGGGAATTATGACTAGATTGAGAGGGAGACTTTAAAGGAAAGACTCAAATCATGAAAAAAGCTTTGTTGCAGAGGAACCCCTTCAAGAGAAAAGCCCTACAAGGATTATAAAAGAAGCAACTCAAGGTATGTTCAAGAACACATGATCAGTAGCTAGCCTTCTTCATTTAAAAGGTATGATCATTTCGAATTACTAACTCTCTCATGTTTATGGTTTTGAATGATCAAAGTTCTTAGGGTGATTAATCTTTAGATTAAATCAACCCTTACTATACCATCTATCTTTTGTTTAATTTGGTAAAACCCTAACCTTTAGGGTTCACTTTAAAACCATATCCTTTTGATGCTTAGGGTATGTTGATGTTAATGATGAAACCCTAGTCCACTTCAGATTTGTTGATAGAGTCTAGAACATATGATGAAATCCTACTTTTTTGATGTTAGGATTTGTTGAATCTAGCCTTTTATGGTTTGTTGTTTATGTCTAAGTTATTTGATGAACCCATATATTTTCAAGATTTTATGAATTAGGGTTTATGAAAAAACATTTGTAACAGTCAATGAAAGATCCTAGGAATGAAATCCTAGGTATATATGCTTCTGTTTGATTGAAACCCTAGTTTGGTCGAGTTGTTGTATATCTAACATTAAAGTTTTATTGTTTGCGTCTAGGGTTTACGAAAAAACCCTAGTAGATATGGTTATAAGTTTCTAAGGTATGATAATGAAATCTTAGATGTAAAATTCTTTTGCTATGATTGGAATGCTAACCTTATTTAGTTGGTGATATCTATGGTTTGGTTTTGATGAAATCTAGGGTTTGTGAAAAAACCCTTGCAAAGTTGTTGTCAAAAGTCTATGGTATGAAAGATGCAACCCTTGTTTATGGTTTGGATGTCTAAAGTTTGATATCATAGATGCTCCCATTGTGATGATATGTTAACATTGATTTCATGCTCCTATCTTTAAAATTTGAATGTACATAGTCTTCAATATGTTAAAGATGTTTACCTACCTCATAATGACTTGATGAGCATGATGGAAAGACAGAGCTGTAAGTATCTTGTTGGCATTAAAATTGATAGATGATGTTGTTTCCATGTGAAGTTAGAAAGAATTTGTATATCTCCCTAGTTAAGAGGGAGCTTGAAGAGAAGTGAATCTCCTCCATAGTTTATGATGTGATGAAAAGGCCATGAGGATGTTTGAAATCAGAAAATAGCTGGCAACACTACTGATGGTTATTCGTGATTGATAAAGTTGAATTGAATGCTTTTGGAAGAAGTGTTAAGGCTGAGTTAGGTGATGTTGGAGAAGTTAATGAAGGAAGCTTCCATGGATATGTGTTTGGATTATGTGATGAATTAAGCATCATCAGAGTAGTTGAAGACCTTGAAATTTCATGCTAGCATACAAGAACATATACTTTGAAAGTTTGATACTGGTTAGGGTTGTGAAGCTACTATATGTTCTAATGGTTGAACAAGTAGTTGATGTGTGAATCTATCCCTAAGAAGTTTTCATTATTTGACAAGCATGCTTGGATTGATGATTGAAAGGGAGAGACAAAGTACCATAAAACTACCTATATGATGGTACTTGGGAGGAGACCTTGATCAAATCAGTGATGATGTGTGGATCCCAATGAGGGAAGGTATAATTGATCTTGTGGAGCTCCCACCTTGGATATGATACCTATATCCTTGTGGGTTGGTGTTAGGGTTGAAGCCCGATGGTACCTATAATGGCATATGCCTAGATAACACCTTAGTCCCGATTATGTCTTAGATCCTTGAATGAGTGTATGGCATTGGAATCCCTGAGTTGGATTCTTTGTATTAGTGTCATGACACTTGGATCTTTGATGTGAGGATAATTTGGCAGTGAGGGTATACCTAACATTGTGTATGTTGTTGTATTGTTCGAAAGAACATTTCAAATTGAGGTCAACCTTGTACCAGTTGAACAATTATGAATACCTCCGTAGTTATGAGGTAGCGTTGAGAAATGTAACTAGTATCAGTCTTCATAATTGTATTTCATTCATAATGTAATGTGTTTTTCAAAAAGAAAGAAAAAAAGAAAAATTATTTATAAAATAAAGTTGCTTATTAGCATGGGTTTCATGCTTCGATTATTTTATAGGTCAAATCCTCCATTAAAGGCCTTTGGAATTAAGTCATAAGTATATGTCATTGTCACTATGGTCTGGACCCTTATTGGGAATTGTGTATCAAAGGAACAACATTGTTTTTATGTAATTAAGTAATCTTCTCCTCCACCATCAAGTCAGCCTACCTACCATTCATGTTGACCTCAAGAACATATTGAAACTACTATTTATACTTGTGCATTCAACACAATTTGAAAAGAGAGCTAGTAAGTTTCATTTTGCAATTATCTAGTGAATAAAAGGGATGTGAGGAAGTCTAAACATAAAGGAAAGTCTCAACGAGAAGGAAGGGAAACTCGTCTAAACCCAAGAAACAAAAATATTTACCATTCTGCCATACAAGTAATATGAAGTAATATAGGAACAACCTTATTACAGGACTGAAGGTTTAGGGAGTTATAGAAGCCAAGGGAAGGGGCAGTTGCAAATGCACAGGGTAGAGAAAATTGCAGAGGCCGAGGGAATAAATAGTTGTAGAGGCCGAAGGTACAGACAATTGCAGGGCCAAAGGTATTGGACTACAGAGAGGGGCAAGATCCTAAATGTTTACTTGTGAAGAAATGAACCAGAAGTTGACTTGTCTTCATGGAGGTTGGCTTGATGGATAGAGGAAGGTCTTGGTCTTAGTCAAAGGGTCTTCATTGTCTCATTTGATTTGGTTCTTGAAGAAGATAGGAGATTTATTATTTTGCCCTGACTGAGAGCCTACATCTTGTGTCCCTGATCTTCATGCATTTAATGTTTGGATAGTTTCTTGATGAATAGAGATAAAATAAGACATAAAGAAGTAAAAAAGAATTAAATAATATCACAAGTAATTATCAAAGAAAGAAAATCTTTCTGCCTTTATGATTTTCCAACAAGATTATCACTTACCAAATGTCTCAAAATATTCCCTAACCTTATGTATGCCAGATTTGTCTTCCCATCAATCTATGGGTGATGTAATGAACTAAAATTCACATTAGTTCCTAGTTTCTTCCACAAATTCCTCCAAAATTACCTATAAACCTTGTATCTCTATCAAAAACTATACTTCTAAGAAATGCATGCAACCTTACAATTTATTTAAAGAATAATTTAGAAATATTGATTGGAGCACTAGTTTTAGTACAAACTATGAAATGTGCCATTTTCTAAAATATGTCCACAACAAGATAGATTGAATCATTGGCCATTTGTGTTTGAGGCAAACACAACACAAAATTCATACTTATAGAGTCCCATGGTCTATTTGGAATTGGAAATGGCGAATATAAACTCTTTTACATCAACTTGAACACGTAGTGAAAAGTAGAAAGCATTTAGTTGAGAAAAGGTTTTATCCTGTCCAAAATGTTGTAATAATCCTTCATTATGCTTTTCCTTTAACAAATTTTCTCTCATTGAGCATTTCAATATGCATAATGATCCAGGTGGATATTGGTGGGCACCCACCTATTCCACTTGGACCCCCACCACAATTTCTTCCATTTTCCTTAATTGCAGCACAATTTACTATTTTTGGCAAATTTTCGGGTCTTAAACTTCCAGAGTCATTTCGAGGCCCTAAACGATGTTTTTTTGGAAAAAGGGAAAACCCATATCTTATAATAGCGATTTTTAGTTGAAAGTTGTAGTCCTTAGATAGATATTTCTAATGAGGTACCATATGTGTCAAACGAAGATCATATGTCAAAGTTTCGACCCCAAGAAGTTGATGTACTAATTTACCCCAAGAGGGCCCACAAACTTTTGGCACTTCATCTCCTAGGG
>APFE031461368.1:0-11734 GCA_000404065.3 Pinus taeda
CCTCAACCTCCTCTGCAGTTGTCGCCAAATCACTTTCTGTCCCTTCAGTGGAAAGAGCCATTTTCTATTCTGATCTTCCTGCTCTTGCAGCCATTCCTCTAGTACCTGCAATTTCACTTTCATTACTGCAATCTCTCTTTCCCTGACTTCTGCAGTCATCTCATCGTTGTGGCATTCCTCTGAACCTCTTCTTTGATCCTCCATGAACATCTTCTCCATGAGTTTCTTACTCACCACGAGTTGTACTAGCCTCTACGACATCAATCTCTTCTGCTGCCACTTCCCTCACCAAGCTCTCCTCACTCAGTCTTTTGGTAAATACTTGGTTCACTGCCTCTGGAACCTTTCGAGCACTCTCTCTGCTCTCTTCAGGCTATCTCTTAAACTCACCTTCTTCTTCAGGACACTGCAATTGTCCTCCTTATTCAGCCTTTAGCTGAATGCTAGGTTCACTGCCATCATCTTCTCTGCAACCATAAACTGCATCTACAAATTTCAAATCAGAAAAATCATCTTAACTCCTAAGATCTTGCATGATCTTTTCCTCCCTGCAATCCTGTTCACTTGTGTAGTTTGCATATCAAATTTAAAACTCTGATCTTCCTTTCATCATTCATCATACAGTCAAAAATACATTTCAGTTCTCATTCAGAAAATAAATATTTCAACAGAGCATTCCGGCTCTGATACATAAAATGATGCAGGGCTAGGCCTGCAATACCCAGAATCTTTCCCTCATTTGTGCATATAAACATACATCTCATCATCTTCCAAATTTCATACCTCAATGCCTGGCAAACTCGCCCACTACTATCTTCATCCTATGATTTAAAATCAGGAACCAACAATCATTACACAAAGAAAACTCATCACCATTCAAACCAAATCAAACATTCAATGCTTTCACAAGCAATCTTAATACTTCTCATTCACATATGGCTTGATTCAAGAATGAGCCCTTAATTTTTTTATTCGACCAGAATTCAAATGCCAAATAACACATTATGGTCACTCTTCTCTCATTCTATGGCAAATCAATCCATATTCAGTTTTCTCAATAATACATGGTCTTCAGTTCAACATCTGAAATCAAATATTTGACTTGGTAAAAATATACCTGTCCCCTTTAATACTTTCCAAATTG
This sequence comes from Pinus taeda, assembly GCA_000404065.3. Lineage (NCBI taxonomy): Eukaryota > Viridiplantae > Streptophyta > Pinopsida > Pinales > Pinaceae > Pinus > Pinus taeda. Next base: position 1,145 of record APFE031461368.1, read on the forward strand.
GATTTATTAAACCAACACATTTGTGCATTTATTTCCAGCTATGGTAAATTACAATATTTTGGTTTTGTTACACATCTAATGTCAACAACAACTGCCACACTTTAATTTACCTTCACATTTCAGAACGCGCCTTAGATTCTGGATCTCAGCATTCGATTTATGAGATTGATATTATTTCAAAAGACCATTAGTTGATATTTTTTCTTTATGATTCCTTCTCCTAACTGCGCCTTGGAACGCCTTTATAGTCCATTCATGCCTTAGAATTCCGCCAATTCTTCTATCTCGAATTATATCCCTTGTGTCTTTAATAGGTTACGAACAAATCTGATTATATCATGGATTCTAAAAACCGATTTAACCATAAAACTACTGTGACAAACTCATACTTCCGCAATCCAATTTTACTCACAGATCGACTGAATATGAATGTATACCTTTAAGTTCTTTTGCTGGTTCATAGTACCTCCTCTATCTTAGCTAGGATTGCAGTCGCTCCATTCTGTAAAACGTTAACACATTATAAGTATCATTGCATACAACAGTTCGTTTAGATTTTCAAAAATGATTTCACCATTCTGGAAGATGAATTGCCACAGCCGTGGAATCAATCTCCTCTTGGTTGATATTCGAACCAATCCTTTCTCTGAGATGATCGATTTTTCTCCGTCGTCTGTTCAAATGTTGACTTGGGTTTTGTGCCATACTATTTTGTTCAACGTTTTAAGTCAACCACTTCTAAACCTGCAGCATAGACTTCAATCATAATTTCAATACAGCAAACACCCAATTTCTCCAATCGGTTTTTATATGCATCGATTTCTTTCAACAATTAATCCAAATTAATTACTGCAATATCCAACATTCAATGCCATTCAACCAACAGCGCCATGCACCCGTACCATAACTTGTAACTTCAGGGAAAAGCATTGTTCTATTTCCATTCTGGTGCTGGCTACAAACTACAGATCGATTTAAAATAGCCATTCAGAAATAAGTTCACACAGTAACAATTGTTATATAAATATCGATATGTTTGTTGCACACTTCCTTTAATCGAGTCTCCCATAGTAGATACTTCAATTCGAGCATTTGCATTTAACCAGAATCCACTCACAAATTTTCTTGTTATTCTTCACAAATTGGCATATCACTTTTCACAATTCACATACATTATTTAGTCCAAAATATCACTTCAGAGATCGAATATAAAGTTCCTCAATCCATCAATAAAAATATATAATACGGAGCAATATTTCATATAAACAAAATGAGGCTACTTACAAATTTATCTTTGGCCTGATATCCAACCCTCATGGCCCTTTACAAATACTGAAGGCTTACAGCCTTGCTGTTCAAGCCTACTCTCAATCTCACAACCTCTCATAATCTCAATGTCTTGTTCTCTCAAAACCCGTTCCTATTTATACAATTGTAAAAAAAATGGACTAATTAAATACTCAATCCCCTTAATATCTCAACAAATCCCTAAATCTCTCAACATCCCTAGCTTAAGTAAAATACAAGGTGTTTTTCGGAGATGATGCTCCTGTATTAGACTCCCCATGTAAGAAAAGTCATGACCACCTGGTCATAAGTCCGGATATTTCCTCATGGATCCCAAATTTTATTTTGTAATCTTTCTTTGCTTGTCAATTTCTTTACTGCTGTTGTTATCTGTTTTTGTTCTCGAGGTTTCCATATTTTGTGCTGTAGTGCTCCACTTGCTCTACCTTCCAAGTCTACTACAGTCTTTTTCTTGTTGTCTTTCCTTTTCATTCTTATTGTCGTCTTTCTCTGGGATTCTTTCGTCATCATTTTTCTGATACTTTCAATCTCTCGGTCCAATAAATCTCCCGACTGCTGATTTCTAGTTGTCTGGTGAGCTAAGATGGATTGCTCAGTTTGTAGTGTCACTCGCTGACTTCTTGTTTCTATACTTGTTTCTACTCTGGCTGCCACCCGATCATCCATGCTCTCTTGTCTTCTAGAATAGAAAACTTCTTCTTCCTTCATTTGACTAGTCAACTGAGTCAAATGTTCTGCAACAATACCTGCATTTACAAAACACTTGTTAGAACAAAAATCAGAAGGCATGAGTGCCTTGTCCTCCTTTGCCAGCACTTCAGTATGCTGTTCTGAATTCTCCTCCACTATCATCATATCAGTATTCTGATTCTCTTTGTGAAAATAATCCTCTGAAGAATTCTCAAGACTGTCAACCAGTCTTCCTCTCACACCATTTGTTTCTAAGATGTCTTTATGCTCTCGTTCACTGTACTGAACTCTTTCGTTTGCTGTAACCTGTCTATCATACTCTGAGTTTATCAACAAGTATTCCAACAATGCAATTTCTTTGTAGCATTACTGAATCATATCATTATCACCTGCATTCATACATAAACTTTCAGTTTGCATAAAATGTTCAACAGTGTCATTGCTTTCTTTTTCAGACTACTTATCATTTCCTGCTTCCTCTGTCTTTATTCCCTTCTAAGATATTTCTATCTTAGAATCAATCTGAATATCCTTCAAATTCAACTCTTCTCTCTCCTGAACAAACTCTAAAGCTTGCCCATCTCCCTGTACTGTACCTGCAAACACACACAATTCATCAGTTTTAAAACCACAAGACTTTTCAGTCTTGACTGCTTCCTCAAGCACTCCCCTTTGAACAAATCTGCATGTGGAACCTTCAAATTCCAACTCTGGCTCAAGAAATCTAAGTTCCTATTTCAACAAGGCAATCAAAATTTTCCTCAACCTCCTCTGCAATTGTCGCCAAATCATTTTCTTTCCCTTCGGTGGAAAGAACCATTTTCTATTCTGATCTTCCTGCTCTTGCAGCCATTCCTCTAGTACCTGCAATTGCACTTTCATTACTGTAATCTCTCTTTCCCTAACTTCTGCAGTCATCTCATCATTGTGGCATTCCTATGAACCTCTTCTTTGATCCTCCATGATCATCTTCTCCATGAGTTTCTTACTCACCACGAGTTGTACTAGCCTCTACGACAACAATCTCTTTTATTGCCACTTACCTCACCAAGCTCTCCTCACTCAGTCTTTTGGTAAATACTTGGTTCACTGCCTCTAGAACCTTTCGAGCAATCTCTCTGCTCTCTTCAGGCTATCTCTTCAACTCACCTTCTTCTTCAGGACACTGCAATTGTCCTCCTTATTCAGCCTTTAGTTGAATGCCAAGTTCATTGCCATCATCTTCTTTGCAACCATAAACTGCATTTACAAATTTCAAATCAGAAAATTCATCTTACCTCCTAAGATCTTGCATGATCTTTTCCTCCCTGCAATCCTGTTCACTTGTGTAGTTTGCATATCAAATTTAAAACTCTGATCTTCCTTTCATCATTCATCATACAGTCAAAAATACATTTCAGTTCTCATTCAGAAAATAAATATTTCAACAGAGCATTCCATCTTTGATACCAAAAATGACGCAGGGCTAGGCCTGCAATACCCAGAATCTTTCCCTCATTTGTGCATATAAACATACATCTCATCATCTTCCAAATTTTATACCTCAATGCCCGGCAAACTCGCCCACTACTATCTTCATCCTATGATTTAAAATCAAGACCCAACAATCATTACACAAAGAAAACTTATCATCATTCAAACTAAATAAAAAATTCAATGCTTTCACAAGCAATCTTAATACTTCTCATTCACATATGGCTTGATTCAAGAATGAGCCCTTAATTTTCTGATTCGACCAGAATTCAAATGCCAAATAACACAATATGGTCACTCTTCTCTCATTCTATGGCCAATCAATCCATATTCAGTTTTCTCAATAATACATGGTCTTCAGTTCAACATCTGAAATCAAATATTTGACTTGGTAAAAATATACCTGTCCCCTTTTATACTTTCCAAATTGGATTTATTAAACCAACACATTTGTGCATTTATTTCCAGCTATGGTAAATTACAATATTATGGTTTTGTTACACATCTAATGTCAACAACAACTACCACACTTTAATTTACCTTCACATTTCAGAACGCACCTTAGATTCTGGATCTCAGCATTCGATTTATGAGATTGATATTATTTCAAAAGACCATTAGTTGTAATAAACCATACGTGAGCTATGAAGCTTTAAACCAATTGCATCAATTATCATATTGACTGTAATTTTTTCTTTATGATTCCTTCTCCTAACTGCGCCTTGGAAAGCCTTTACAGTCCATTCATGCCTTATAATTCCGACAATTCTTCTATGTCGAATTATATACCTTATGTCTTTAATAGGTTACGAACAAATCTGATTATATCATGGATTCTACAAACCGATTTAACCATAAAACTACTGTGACAAACTCATACTTCCGCAATCCAATTTTACTCACAGATCGACTGAATATGAATGTATACCTTTAACTTCTTTTGTTGTTGCATAGTACCACCTCTATCTCTGCTAGGATTGCACTCGCTCCATTCTGTAAAACGTTAACACATTATAAGTATCATCGCATACAACTATTCATTTGGATTTTCAAAAATGATTTCACCATTCTGGAAAATGAATTGCCACAGCCGTGGAATCAATCTCCTCTTGGTTGATATTTGAACCAATCCTTTCTCTGAGATGATCGATTTTTCTCCGTCATCTGTTCAAATGTTGACTTGGGTTTTGTGCCATCCTATTTTGTTCAACGTTGTAAGTCGACCACTTCTAAACCTGCAGCATAGACTTCAATCATAATTTCAATACAGCAAACACCCAATTGCTCCAATCGGTTTTTATATGCATCGATTTATTTCAACAATTAATCCAAATTAATTACTGCAATATCCAACATTCAATGTCATTAAACCAACAACGCCATGCACCCGTACCATAACTTGTAATTTCAGGGAAAAGCGTTGTTCTATTTCCATTCTGGTGTTGGCTACAATCTACAGATTGATTTAAAATAGCCGTTCAGAAATAAGTTCACATAGTAACAATTGTTATATAAATATCGATCTGTTTATTGCACACTTCCTTTAATCGAGTCTCCCATAGTAGATGCTTCAATTCGAGCATATGCATTTAACCAGAATCCACACACAATTTTTCTTGTTATTCTTCACAAATTGGCATATCACTTTTCACAATTCACATACATAATTTACTCCAAAATCTCACTTCAGAAATCGAATATAGAGTTCCTCAATCCATCAATCAAAATATATAATACGGAGCAATATTTCATATAAACAAAATGAGGCTACTTACAAATTTATCTTTGGCCTGATATCCAACACTCATGGCCCTTTACAAATACTGAAGGCTTACAGCCTTGTTGTTCAAGCCTACTCTCAATATCACAACCTCTCACAATCTCAATGTCTTGTTCTCTCAAAACCCCTTCCTATTTATACAATTGTAAAAAAAAAATACTCTTATTAAATGCTCAATCCCCTTAATATCTCAACAAATCCCTAAATCTCTCAACATCCCTAAAAGATAGATTCTCATCCCTAAAACTTAGAAACTAGTTCCAACTTAGGCTCCCTCATTAATTCTAAATAATCTAGAAACTAATTTCTCTCACATTTACAATTTCTCAAAAATAATTAATTAATCACTCAAAATAATATTAATATTTACATGAAATTTTAATATTTCTTCAAAACATGAAACCCCCTAGCTTAAGTAAAATACAAGGTGTTTTTCGGAGATGATGCTCCTGCATCAGACTCCCCATGTAAGAAAATTCATGACCACTTGGTCATAAGTCTGGATATTTCCTCATGGATCCCAAATTTTATTTTGTAATCTTTCTTTGCTTGTCAATTGCTTTACTGTTGTTGTTATTTGCTGTTGTTCTCCAAGTTTCCATATTTTCTGTTGTAGTGCTCCACTTGGTCTGCCTTCCAAGTCTGCTACAGTCTTTCTCTTGTTGTCTTCCCTTTTCTTTCTTATTGTCATCTTTCTCTAGGATTCTTTCGTCATCATTTTTTTGATACTTTCAATCTCTCGGGCCAATAAATCTCCCGACTGCTAATTTCTAGCTGTCTGCTGAGCTAAGATGGCTTGCTGAGTTTGTACTGTCACTCGCTGACTTCGTGTTTCTACGCTTGTTTCTGTTCTGACTGCCACCCAATCATCCATGCCCTCTTGTCTTCTGGAACATAAAACTTCTTCTTCCTTCATTTGACTACTCAACTGAGTCAAATGTTCTGCAACAATACCTGCATTTACAAAACAATTGTTAGAACAAAAATCCGAAGGCATCAGTGCCTTGTCCTCCTTTGCCAGCACTTCAGTATGTTATTCTGAATTCTCCTCCACTATCAGCATATCAGTATGTTGATTCTCTTTGCCCAAAGAATCCACTAAAGAAGTCTCAAGATTGTCAACCAGTCTTCCTCTCACACCATCTGTTTCTAAGATGTCTTTCTGCTCTCGTTCACTGTACTAAACTCTTTCGTCTGTTGTAACCTATCTATCATACTCTGAATTTATCAACAAGTATTCCAACAATGCAATTTCTTTGTAGCATTGTTGAATCATATCATCATCACCTGCATTCATTACTAATTTCCCCTTCCACCTTCATGCAGTTCATATTCATCCATTTTCTATAAAAAAACCCCTTTTCTTAAGGTCAAAATCCTTTTTGCCTAGAAAAAGTAAAAACCCCATGCTAAATCCCCTTTTACCGAAAAACCAACAGAAGGTTGTTTAGCCTAAGTATTGAAATATATATTTGAAGGCAAATAACCCATTAAAAAGCATTATACTTGGTCTATTTTCCCTTTCTGCTCATTTCATATTAACACTAATTTAATGTATTAAATCCCTAAAAAATTCCTTTCCCATATATATTAAATCCACTTATTAAAATACCCGAAACTCTTAGTTTTATTATAAAAACTATATATTTAATAAAACATCGCATCGACGAATCACAAGCCTTTCAACGTGCATGCACCCTCCACCGTTGCGATCTCCGATACGCGATGGGAACCTGGACCCCATGTGGTATTAAGTATGTTTTATTTTCACGTCGCATCTGGCCCCTATCACATTCCTTTGCGATGGACCTTTCCTTCGTTAAATTGTGATCTCTCATATGTGATAGGAGCCTGGACCCGACACTATTTATCTGCTCGCATTCATATTTTTTGAAATCCGCCATACCGTGTTTTTCGAAGTTTTTCTTCGTTAAATTGTTTATACGATTTAAACAAAAAACATTGCTAATCTCAGTTTTAACCCATTAATAAAGCCATTTTCCACCATAATTAATCATTGGGACCCTCCACGCTGCTCTTTTGCTCCACCACTATCCGATCTAAGGCATTCAAATCCAACAATTCTAAGCGTTTTCGGGTTCACTCTCTGTACGAGCATTACCCCCTTGAAAAGTGGTATTCATGTGACCTACCTTTGTTGTGTCATGCTTAGGTTATTTCGGGTGAACCCTTCGAAAACCACCCGCGACTCATAAAGCGGTGTGAAGAAAACCAAAACCACCTCCCGATAACGACAAAATGACCACTGTTCATTTGCCCCATATTTAAAAAAGAAAGTCGTTTCTCCGTTTAAAAGCAAAAATTATCATTTTGCCTTTGTTTCGCCTATTTTCAAAGTAAACCCTCCATAAGCCTCTACAACCAATTAAGCCATGGTTTTACCTTTTGATGCCCTCTAGACTCCTTCCAATATACTTTCGAGCTCAATAAATCCATTGATGTCCTCCTGTGTCACCTAGGTTTTCTTAACAATTTTTGTGTTTTGCAGGTAAAGACTTATGTTCTAGGCTTACAAAGAAAAAACCTACATATAGTTTGAAGATAAATCCAAAGGGATTTATTGTTGAAAAACATAGTAAAAACCTGAAATTCATAGTAAAGGTCACTTAGCAGGTCAAAGGGTATTTACAGAGTTAAAATAGTATTAGATGAAAGATCAAATGAAGAAATTCACCAGCGTAAAGGATACAAACAGATAAGCAGCTTAAAGGGGAAAAATATCAAACAACAAAGCCGACACAACCTGAATAAAAGGGACAGCAAGAAGCAGTTCAATAGTTTCCCCTATCTTCTTGTATGAAGATCTTTCCTTTCCTAGAATAAACCTTAATCAGTTTTAGGATATTTTTTAGTTTCATTACTGTATAAATAACTCTCTTCTTGAGTTGTTATGGGTTCGAAGTTCGAGGTTTATTACTCATTGGTTGTAAAGTTTTGACTGTTCATTCTACTTTGAACCTGGTTTCACCTTTGAAGGAATGCTTTTGTAAACACTTGATGTACTCTGTCTTTCTGGAACCTTAATACAAAGCAGAGGATTCTGAATTTGGTTTTACACAGTTTGTGTTATCCTATAAGTTTTTCTAGTTATCAATCATTATGTTTTTCTTGATATGCTTATGACTTACAGGGATATCTAGGTAGGAATAATTGTGTCTCAATTACTTCCTATAAGCTCCTGAAGTGATCATATATTAAGAGAATGGATTAATGAACTGTCTATTTAGCTAATCCCCTCTAATCAATAAATCATCAACATCTTGTGTAAGCTTAAGTATACTGCCTTGAACCTTTGGAACGTAGTTTAGAAGGTTTTCACACTTATGTTTGTTCTGTTTTACAGTATGGAAACTGTGATAATAATATTATTTGTTGTCTTGTTCTCACCACTATTTTTGATCTATATCATTGTGTAAATCTTTATAGCAGCCCTTTGCTGAGATATTAATATAACCCAAAGCATTAAGCATTTCAATTTTACATCTGTCTTCATTCATTGGTCTTCCAAAGCTAAAACCAAAAACCCCTAAAACAATTATTTTAGATGCTCTGGCATTGGTAGCTGACCTACTACTATCTGAGAGGTACAACAGGTTCCTTGTGTATATACTCTTATTTTGACATTTCTTGATCCTTTTCTTCCTCCTCTTCCCAATCTATGTAAATTATTTTCTTCTCAGTACACTTATGACCTTTAGTGTATTTTCTATCACAAGTGTAATATAAAACTTTTTCTCTTTTTTCTTCCAATGGTTGTGGTTTCAACCTTGTGGGTTGCGGAAGGCTAGGAGCAACAACACTTCCATCTTTATAGTTGTGAGTGTTAGGAATCCTTATTTCCATAATTTTTCTTTCAATTTTTCTTTCCAACCTGAATGCCTTCTCCAATGAATCGGGTTCCCAAAGACGAACCTCATGTTGGATGTTATCCTTTAAAGTCCCTATGAAGAAATTAATCATATGCTCCTCTGGAATATCCTATACCCTTATATTCAATTTTTCCAAGTCCTCAATGTGCTCCACCATTGAACCCTTTTGTTTGATATTTATCAATTGGCTAGAGAAGGTGTTTCTCTTTGTATCCTCATAATGTGCTATCATTTCATCCGTAAAAATTGACCAAGTGGCAATTATTTTACAAGAGAAAAGCCATCGATACCATAAAAGCTGATTGGGATCTAAATATAAAGTTGCAGTGCGTACCTTTTATGTGCTTCAAACATTATGGAGATCAAAATATTGCTCCATATGTAGTATCCATGTTACAGGATCCTTGTCATCCAACTTTCTCATATCAATCTTTGGAATATGTTGGGTCTTCAATCCAACGTTAGAATCTATGAAATCATGATTAACATTTCTTTTGTTCTCATCATGAATTTCCTCTTCCACCTTTTCGCCATTAGGAAGCATTTATTGTAGCAACTTTGCCAAACATCCCTTCAAACCTCCCATGTCTTTCTTCAAATATTCAATGTTTCCTTTCAGTTTTGCTTCTAAACCATCCATCTTATATTCCATGCCATTCTTTAAACCATCCATCTTAGCTTCTGTTACCTTTTGTGAGTGTGAAATTTTTTGCACTTGGTCTTGTAATTTTGATATATCATGTTGCATTTCTTCCTCTTCTTCATGAGTCATAGTAGATATTTTGGGTTGCTTACTAGGTGTTTCCATTTTCTTTCTTCATGGAAGAAATTAATGATAATTATGCTTCACTATGCCCTTTGAATCACTTCAACTGATTTTTCAAACAAAACTTATGAAATTTTTTTTATTCTTTATTTTTTTATTTGTATTTTATTTTATTTTAGTTTTTGCTTTGTAGGATATTGATATTGAATTTGTTATATCTATGTAATTTTGGATCTCAAAGGTTTGAAATTTTGTCATGCGGTAGCCCTCTTAGTCCTCTTTCTAACCCCACAAGTCTAGGCAAGATTGGATTCTCAACCTTTGGCCCTCAAAACAATACCCAAATAACTAAATTTCGTCCTTTTTCTATCAGTTCTTACGAAATTTGAATCTGATGCTCAAAGAGAAATTTATGACAATTTTACCAAGGTCACCTGTTTGAGATGGAATTCGGGAACTTGCGAAAACCCTAACTTCCTTGGATCATATCTTCGAAAATATACTGAGATGAGATCTGAAATTACGACATAAGGTTCATCATGATTTCGGCCCATACTGTTTTTAATTTCAGCTTCTGAAAATTCATACAAAAAAAAATTATAACAAACATTCCACTATGACCTTTTTGAAGTAGAGAAACTCTAGAATCCGAAACTCTCATACCAAATGTTATGCAACCAGCT
>APFE031461370.1:0-13777 GCA_000404065.3 Pinus taeda
TCTCGCCCCTATAGTATCCTTCAACGATTGCCGATTACTTTGGAAGGGAAGACCGTTGAAGTGGAAGTTGAGGTCGTTGATGCAAATCTTATTTACAACCTCCTTTTGGGCCGGAGCTAGACATATGCCATGCGTGCCGTGGCTTCGTCCCTCTTTCGTGTCATTCGTTTCCCTCATCAGGGGAAAATCGTCATGGTAGACCAGCTCTTCTTCTTCGCTTCTTCTTCCGAAGGAAATGTGCCTTTCGTGGAGCATACCTCGATCCCCTACGAGAGTGTGGGAGCTGGGCTCTTCAAAGACCCTACCCTCATGGGTGTCTTTTCACTCCCACCTCCGAACCTTGCTTCTCTCGGTTTGGTTTCTACTCGTTCTGATCCCCCATTGCACATTGTTGCTACCCTCGGCCCCTCTGCACAAGGGGGCATTGATCCTCTAACTTGTAACCCTCGCTCAGCCGGGGGCATGGGCAGATCATCAGTGTCATTGATCATTCTACAAAACGGGCCGAGATGACGCCTACACTATCTAGGCCGGTCACGCAGAAGTGCAATAGGGTAAGTTCCGAAATGGGCTTGACTCGAACAAGTATCATGCGTGCACTTTATTTTTGTACATATGTGTGCTTTCAGCAAGTGTGTTGTATGTGCATGTTTTCATGTTTTTGTCTTGGTGTGTCAGCGTGATTTCCGTTTATTGTGTCTTTTTGCTTCTTGGACAGATGTCTGGATCGCCTTACGTTGGTTTCGCTGATGGTGCCTCCTGCAGTACATGCAACTTGTCTTCTGCGGCGTGGGTGATCTACGATCCTCATGGTGAGTTAGTAGATATTCAAGGGATTTGTCTAGGTTGTACAACGAACAATTTCGTTGAGTATAGTGTTGTGATTGAATTATTAGCTGAGGTGATTAACCTCGGCATTTGAACATTGGTTGTAAACTTGAACTCTCAGCTTTTCATCCACCAACTCAACGGGCGTTATTCCAGCAAAGACCATCGGATTTTAAGGTTGTATTTACGTGTTAAGTTGTTAGAAAGGGATTTTGATTTCATTACTTATCAACATATTCCAAGACAACTTAATACGTTAACCGATGCATTAGCTAATTATGTGTTGGAGATGCATTTGCATAATATGTAATTCAACATAACATAAGAAGCATAAAGTACAATAAACCATAAAACATATGTATATATATATGTGTGTGTGTGTGTGTGTGTGTGTCCAAATGTTTGCACCGCGTGAATCATCAAAAAAATAATACATGTTTGTCTTAGTACATCCGGAGACAACATGTCTCTCAAAAAATATGCATAGAAAAGAAAGCCTAGATATCTAGTCCTGGTGGTGCTCATGGTAGCACGTCACCGCTTGCACTAAACGTCTCTGGAGTCGGTGGATGCGAGTTGGCACCCCCACCGTGTGCCTCTGATACACTAGCGGGACATATGCTAGCCGAGCATAATCCGGAATCCCTCGAGTGATAGCCTCGAGGTTCTAAATGAGCTCTCCTCTGTCACCACCCTCCTCCTGAGGATCCGCTGCTGCTGCTGCTGGGTGTCTCCTCGCAATGGGAGACATGCCAGCTGGACGCTCTGGGACGACATCTGCATATGCATATAAAGGTCATTAGAACAAGCGTGTATTAACCAAAAAAAAATCATAAAAAACAAAAAATAACAAAAACGAGATCATATCAATCTCCTCGTCCCAGTCTCCTCCCTCCGGCAGAGGGAGGTCAGGGTCTCTGGTGAAGTCTGTCCCCGCATACGGCCAGTCCTCCACCACAATCAGTTGGCGGCAAAGCCACCCGAAAAACTCAAGTCTGAAAGACATTTGCTGACCGCCACCACCCCTCGACATCAGTTCCACCCATCGAGCCATCCTCGGCTCTCGAGGTGCCGGGTTAGTAACAAAGGCCCCTTGGCCCTGGAAGCTTGGCACACGTTCCAAGAAGAACATCACCAAGATGGAGCCATACCCAAACTGTTGCAGCTTGCCTCACTTGGCCTTTGTCAGCTGCCTCTTCATATTGGTTGTCACAGCTGATGCCCAATTGAAGACTGTCAGGCTAAGGCACTCTGTCGCTAATATCAAAAGGTTGACTAGTTCCTCTGTTGAAAGCCAACATATTCTGAGTGACAGGCACAAGATGTGGGGAGCCCAAAGGTTGCCAAGTAGTAGAAGACATGATGCTAAGAGATACGCCTTCATCTAATATAATTCCATGTACTACCATATTATAGGCTTGTACTATGATATGGAAATGCACATAAGATGAGAGGCGGAAAGCAGTCAATGGACCCAAATCGAAAGAGACGACATAACTACTTGGTGGGGGTATCATATGATTGCCCCCATGCTATACAAGAATAGGAGAAGGACTCTCCTCAAAAACCGGGATGGGAGGGTCATGCTTTGATTCATGAGAATCTGAGGAGACGAGAAGAACATGAGCAGTATGATCACCGTTCTCTCCCAGAACAGAGTGAGAAACTAGTGGCGAAACCAAGTCAACACTCTTTTCGACAAATGGTTGGTCTGAAATAGACACAAGAGAGTCTCACTCAGGAAGAGGAGGACGGACAAGAGATGAACATAAGTCAATCTCTTAACTAACTAGGAGAGGGTCAGAAGAAAGCCTCCAATAACCAACAAGAAGTTGGGGTTAAGGAGCTGCAAGTTTCTCCAAAACTTTGGAAGCTTTATCCATAAGAGGAAAAAGGTGAAGAATATTCTCTCCTTCACATAACCTATAGGGGAATCTAATATTTCCCTTCTTCTTACCATCATTAGCTGAAGACATAACATTGACATGATCTCCAGAGGTTGACGGGGATGGTCGGTTCAGATTTTGAGACCATACCTCTAAGACTCTAGGAATGCTAGGATAGTCTTGAAGGAGATGGTCACCCTTACACAGCTTGCAAGTGAATTTTACCTTTTGCGAAGGATCATAAGGTTTGTCTACAAGAGGTGCATTTGGAGTAATAGCCGCACGGTTGGCCTCTCGCTTATCTGACTTCTTCTTCTTCGTCTTCTTCTTCTTCTTCTTAGCCTCCTCGTTTTTGGATTTCAAACTTTCACCAGGTGAAGTAGAAGAGGAAGCGGAAGAAATAGGGGAAGAAGGGGAGAGGTCAACCTTAGAATCGTCGTGACATGATTTGAATGAAGGATATGTTTGGACAGGAGTTGGGACACTTGGGACCACCGAGGTCGAAAAACACTAGACAAGTAAACCAATGGCTAACCTAGGAAGGGACAACATCAACATATAAGGAGCACCAATGTTTCCAAAAGAAGGAAAAGGATCAGGATTCCCATCTGAGGGGAATCCTTGACTGGTAGATTTGGAAATGTTTCCTTTGGAATTGAACCTAAATAATTACTAAGGAATATAAATTTAACCAAGAATATTTCGTGGGTAGTTAATTTTGAGACACTGAAACAAAACTTTGCCTTTTCATATTTTAAGATTCGAGAAAAGGAAAAAAGGTGACTCTAGTCACTTTCAGATTTAACGAGCTCAAAAGGACAAGTGCTCGATGATCTTTTAAATTTAACGAGTCAAAAATACCAAAATGACTACTTAGGATAATCTAGGAAAAAAGGATAACCAGGTAACCGTGAACTGCAGAATACCTCCCGACGAACCACGAAGTACATGTAGGCAATCTCCCCAAATGATGTGTTCAGTGTATCACATTTACAAGGCAGTAGACTCAGCTTCCTATGGATAAAGGATTGCAACCTAATGGGGTCTCTCTTTATATACATGATGGTACAGGGAGCACAAGTTCGTACTAGCGTTGTCTAATGTCGAAGCAAACGATAGCTGCTAGGTTTAAAGACGTTGTAACACATATCTAGCCTAGATCACTAAATGTGAGTGTTAAGTTTCACTGCTTCTTTAGGGTAATTCAAATAAATTTTAATGGTTGATCTTGAATTAGGTTTCAATTAAACGGCCCTATTGCTGTCATCTGACAAAACTCCTACATGCAACTATATGAGAAAAGAGATCTTTGTCTTCGATGAAATTTAACACTAATTAAGAGACAGGGAACACAAAATCAATGCGACAATCAAATAATGAAATCTTTCTCTCATAAATCTCCTAAATGCACTGAATCTTCCTATAACAACAAAAGAAGTTTCATTTCATTTCCAATGCTTATGATGATGCAATTCTACCTTCTTAATGATGCTACTAATGCAATATTTTTTATTAAGTAAACAAGAATTATGTTCTTCTTTTCATAAAATGCAAAATGAGTCTTTCACATAAAGCACTTTAATGAAAATTTCCACAATTTTGAACAAACAAGTATCAATCAAATCCAAAGCATGATAATTGAAACAACTTCCTCCCTAAATCAAACCAGCCAAACGCATAAATGCTTCAATCAAGAAACCAAACAATGTAATCTATGCTTGGAAAGAGAAAAGAGACACTCGAAATAAGAGAACAAATGAGACTCTTTCACTCATTCAATTGAAAATGAAGCAATGAAGATGGGAGTCGGAAGGAGGGAGTCTGACGGTCAAGACACATTGGCATGAGAATGTGGGAAATTCAGATTTTTTGATGCAGGAGCATCCAACTCACTGTAATTGGGCAGAAAGAACTCCAACCAGGTTCAAAAGATAATGATCGATTGAACTGTCAAATTCTTATGGGAATAATTTTTCTTTTATTTTATTTTACAAAGTCAGTAAAAATTAGATACCTCTTTTTATTTTTCAGTTAGGATTACTGTAGCTTCAATTGTTAATTAGAGAGTAGTCCATGTAATTAGGGAAATAACAACCAACTGTTCCTACAAGTCTTGGAATACCAAATGAATGTAGTTATTGACAGAAGTAGAAATTCTGTAACCATATTCTGTAACAATTAAATTAACTGTAAGCATCAACTAAAAACAGAGGGCTATAAAGTCAAAACAAATGTAACAGAATGGGGTTCAGTTCAGGAGAGGAGAGTTGAGTTAATAAGAAGAAAAGGAAATAGAAACAGACTGAACATTCAACATGAAAATCCATTGTCCATCTAGACCATTTGTACAAGTGATTGCTTATATTCATTTACGTTTTTACTGTCTGTCAAGTTATTGTATCATTACTATTCATTAATTTGCTATGGCTACTGTGCAAACATTAATCACAGTCAAATACTAAGAAAATAGACAGAATCACAGTGAATTCATAGTTACTAAACTACCAGTCATCAATTCATTCTCGCACGCGGTTGAGCAACAGTTCCAGTTCATAAGATTCAGACAACAACGACAGAGAAATTGACATAGCAACGTTCACAAACTTTTCCAACGTTCGAATACATAAAAGGACGAATGACAATCTGGCATCCGAATACACAGAGGTAACCAAAAACTTTACAATCTCTTTTATATATTCAAAGTCTCATTTCAAATATCAAAGAACCGAATTTACAGCCCTATCGGGTCTCATTTCAAATATCAAAGAACCGAATTTACTGCCCTATCGGTAGAGCCAAACAACGTTACGGAGGATAGAGTTTATAAAAACATAAACATAGCCCAGAACGACTCATAGTCGAAAAACTTGCAGAACAGAAAAACCCAGAACTAGGGTTTGAACAAAACCAACGACCAGTGGCCCTAAATATTTATACATCTCACACAGAAGCGACAAAATACAAATTACAGTCGAATAAGCATACACATTGACCAAGAAACTAGACCAGGAGATGGGTCTTTCGTAGAAATCGAAACTACAGACAAACATTGAATTTTCAGGCCTACCCAGGAGGAGAACGACCGAGTAACCAAGCGTTGGAAGATACGTCGCCCAGGTCACCAACAGAGACCTGCAAGGACACAATGCATGTGCATTAGAGCGAAGAAAATTTAGGGGAGATGAAACACCTGTAGGAAGCTAACATTCCAAAGGGGCTTACCTAGAAAGCGCAGCCGAACACCATGGCATGACAACCTGAACGAGACCGAGAGACTGTCGACCAAAGGAGCGAGTTGGGTCAGTTCCAGAACCAGAGAAAAAGTCACATTGAAGCATGGATGAGAGAAATTACCTTTGCTAAACTGGATACGCGTGCCTGAGAGGTCCTGTGCTTGCAAACCAAGAGAGTGCCACACTGTGAGAAAGCGAACAACCAGGAGAAAATAACACCCAAACAGGATTCGAACCAGATACCTCAAAGAACCAGAAGACATATAGCAAAACTACAGTGATTGCCATTGGCAGCAACGAAGGAACTGAGTTGGAACCATAGTATAAATATAGACAACAGGCATAATAGCCACAACGAGAAGCGAGTAATATAACCTGAAACCCACGCATGCAAGGAACAGGGAAATAGCAAAGCCACTTACCGAAGTCAAGCCACGGAACCAGCCCGAATAGCCTCCACAGTCAAACAACATTGCCATTAAACGAACAAACAGGTTAACCAGAGGCGGATTCAAGTTCTCAGACAGCGTCCAGAGCCAAAAAACCCACAGCATAACGCACACAGAGCTCTATTGCAGAGACCAACAAAACCCTCGACGGCAGCGAAAACCTCATAGCAAAATCACCAAAGAACAATCGAGAGAATGCGAGAAAGGTTAGGGTTAAGGCGTGTGTCGAGGAAGAGTACTGTCAATTAACTCCCGCATTCAATACACCAGCTACCACCTTCACGCAAACCTGCGGACAGAGATATTTGTTCGCCACATAAGCTTGCCCAGTCATACATAAAAGCACAAAGTGCTGCCAAGTGGGCTGGGTCCCATCAGAGTGGTATCAGAGCAGTTTGAGTTGAGGATATTTGGGAGAAATGGATATAGGTAGACGAGGACGAGGCTGAGGTGCTCGTAGAATGGCAGATGAGGCATTACGAGAAGAACTCAGAGTTCTTACTGCTCGGTTGGAAGCAGTAGAGGCAGGCAAGAGAAGAGATCTAAAAATGGGTGATGTGAGTGAAGAAGTGGAAGTGGCAGCAGATGGGCCTGAAGGTGAATCACAAGAAGTGAAGTTATTGAAGTCTGTCTTATTGTCAAACAACAGACCAAAACCAGAACTCCTGACTTATGATGGTAGTTTGTCTATTGATGTTGTGTTAGATTGGATTAGCGAGATGGACAAGTATTTTGAATGTGAGGAAGTTAGTGAAGACCGTAGGGTCAAGTTTGCAGCAACAAAGCTAAAAGGACACGCAACCCTGTGGTGGGACAGTGTCCAGAATGAGAGAAAGAGGTTGAACAAAACACCGATTAAAACTTGGACAAGGATGGTAGCTAAGTTGAAGGGCAGATTTCTGCCAAGGGATTATCAAATCGCATTACATAGACAGGTACAGAATTTGAGACAAAGGGGACTGACCGTGAAAGAGTATATAGAGGAGTTTTATCAAGTGAATCTGTGAGCTGGATACACAGAGGATATGGCAGAAAGGACAGCCAGATATGTAAATGGGTTGAGAATGGATATTTTGGATGAAATAAGCATTTTGTCTCCAAACAATACTGAGGAGGCATACCAGAGCGCAATTAAAGCAGAGGAGAAACTTAACCGAAGGCAGAATGCCCGGAGAGGACGAGGGTCTACCAGAGGAAGAGGCTAGTCCTATGGCAGGGGCCGAACTGCCAGCAATAGCGAGGAAGCCAGTAGTTCAAGGACTTTGGGAATAGCAGAAAAAGGAGACGGAATGAGAGGTGGCAGATCGTTCCAACGCGGCAGAGGAAATGGCCGTGGAAGGGGAACTGGTTATCAGTGCTATAGATGCCACAAGTGGGGGCACCACTCGTTTGAGTGCCCAGAAACAGATTCAACTGGACAACGAGGCGCATATGTGGCGCAACCGGAGGAAGCGGCAGCACCCCCTCAAGAGGCAGAAAATGCCCCAGAAACGGGAGAAGCTTTAGTGCTGCATAAGGTGTTACTGAAACCAGTTGATGAGAGTGTCGAACAAACGCAGCGGAAAGCTCTGTTCAGGACAGTTTGCAAATCGCAGGGTAAGTGTTGTAAGATGATAGTTGACAGTGGAAGTACAGACAATTTGGTGTCCACCGAAATGGTGGAGAAGTTGGGACTGAAGCATTTAAAACACCCCAATCCGTATCGAGTTTCATGGCTACAAAAGGGGCACCAGTTACTGGTGGACGAACAAAGTGAAGTTGAATTTCAGATAGGACGATACAAGGATAAAATCATTTGCGACATTATGCCGATGGACGTATGTCACATCTTATTGGGCAGACCTTGGCAATATGATAGAAAGGTGACACACGATGGAGTGATGAACTGTTATAAGTTCGAAAAAGATGGGGTTAGGCATACCCTTGTGCCTATCAGAGAAGAGAAGGAAACAGTTGAAGTAAATGAAACTAAGGCATTGCTAATGAGCGGAAAACAGTTTTTAAAGCAGGTTGAGAACAGTGAAATAAGTTATGCTGTAGTCAAGAAGACAAGGACAGTCTTATTGTATACAGAAATCACAGATTTACCTATAGAAATACAGCAGATGTTGGAAGAATTTACAGATATAGTAGTGGACGACTTGCCAGATAAGTTACCTCCCAAGTGGAGTATTAGTCACCATATCGATTTCATACCTGGAGTCAGCTTACCAAATAAGGCAGCCTATCGAATGAGCCCCAAGGATAATGAAGAAATCAGAAAACAAGCGCAGGAACTGTTGGACAAAGGATTAATCAGAGAGAGTTTAAGCCCATGTGCTGTACCAACAGTTCTCGCCCCCAAAAAGGGAGGAGAATGGCAGATGTGCACCGATTCCAGGGCCATCAATAAAATCACCATCCGGTGCAGATTTCCATTACCGCGTATGGATGATATGATGGAATATTTGAGTGGGGCAGATTACTTCTCTAAAATAGACGTAAAAAGCGAATATCACCAGATTCGGATACGAGAGGGAGACGAGTGGAAGACAACTTTTAAAACAAATGAAGGATTATATGAATGGCTGGTCATGCCATTCGGGTTGAGCAATGCGCCCAACACATTCATGAGACTCATGAATGAGATGCTAAAGGAGTATATTGGGAAATTTGTAATTGTTTATTTGGACGACATTCTTATTTTTAGCAAGACGAAAGAAGAACACTTCTGGCATGTGCGCAAAGTGTTGGAAAAACTACAGCAAAACCAGCCAACCTTTTCGATGGACAGAAGCAGCAGAAAAAAGTTTTCAACTATTGAAAAAGAAGATAACAGAAAGACCGATTCTCAGGCTACCAGATTTTCAAAAATTATTTCAGGTACGTCGTGATGCTAGTGGAACAGCAATCGGGGCTGTACTCAGTCAGGAGGACAGACTTGTAGCATTTTTCAGCGAAAAATTGAATGAAAGTAGGCAGAAGTACTCCTCATATGACAAGGAATTTTACACAATGGTACAGGCTCTAAGACACTGGAGGCATTATTTTTTAGGGAACGAGTTCATGCTGTTTTCAGATAATTCTGCATTACAATATGTAATGCAGCAACACAAACTTAATCATAAACATGCCAAATGGGTGGAGTACTTACAGAGTTTTAATTTTGTGCTGAAACATATCAGGGGACAAGCAAATAAGGTGGCCGACGCATTAAGTAGAAAAGCCCTACTTTTACAGGAAAGCACTGTACAGGTTTTGGGTTTTGAACATTTACGAGATCTTTACAAAGCAGAAATAGATTTCAGAGAAGCCTATGAGGCATGCCAAAACCCTTTGATAAGGGGTAATAGTCCTTGGTTGGATTACAACATACAGGAGAAATTTCTTTTTAAGGGAGGACAATTGTGTATCCCCAGTTGTTCTATGAGGGAGAGTATTATTCGTGAAAAACACAGTGGGGGTTTGGCTGGACACTTCGGTATAGATAAGACCTTGGAGCAACTTAGTCATTTTTATTTTTGGCCAAGAATGCGACGAGACGTACAACGTTTTGTGACTAAGTGTAAGGTGTGTCAATTAGCGAAGGAACATAGCCATAACACAGGATTATATACGCCATTACCTATTCCAGGAAGACCATGGGATTCAGTGAGTTTAGATTTTGTTTTGGGATTGCCAAAAACGCAGAAAGGTTATGATTCGGTGATGGTAGTGGTGGATTGTTTCTCAAAAATGGCACATTTTGTACCTTGTCGGAAAACTAGTGACGCCACTCACGTGGCCCACTTGTTTTTTAATGAGATTGTCAGATTACACGGGTTATCAACAACCATCCTATCAAACAGAGACGTGAAGTTTACGAGACATTTTTGGCGTACCTTATGGAAAAAAATGAACACCCAATTAAGCTACAGTTCTGCTTATCACCCGCAAATCGACAAGCAGACAGAGGTTGTGAACAAAAGTCTGGGAAATCTGTTACACAGCTTAGTTGGGGAGAATTCTTGGATGTGGGACCGAGTGCTAGCGCAAGCAGAGTTTGCTTACAACGATTCGTTGAATCATAGCACGAGTCTCAGTCCCTTTCAGATCCTATATGGCATGCACTCTCGTGGAGTGCATGAACTTCGGGATCTTGGTTTACAGGAACGACGGAGTGTGGATGGAGAAGATTTTGCTAATGCAATGAGGGATTTACACGAACAGGTGAAAGAAAAATTACAGGACAACAGCTCGAAATATAAGGAACATGCAGATCTGAGAAGAAGAGAAGTTCATTTTGAGGTAGGGGACGAAGTTATGGTACACCTGCGTAAGGAACGTTTCCCTAAGGGTATGTACAATAAACTGAAGTACAAGAAGATAGGGCCTTGTAAGATCTTGCAAAAGTTTTCAGCGAATGCCTACGAAATAAAACTACCACCTGGAGTAGGCATATCACCTATCTTCAATGTGGCAGATCTATTTCCATATACATGCAATCTATTGGAGGAAAAGAAGGATGAACCCGGACAATCCACGCGGAACACCCAGGAAGACGGAGAAACTTGGAAAAGACAAATTCCTTATGTCCAACCTCCTGAGATCGAAGGCATCCTCGAAACTCAGGTAGTTAGGCGTACTTGGCGGAAAAATTATTTTCAGTACCTGGTCAAGTGGAAGAATAGTTCGATTGAGGACAGCTCATGGCTTGACGCCAGGCAGATTGAACGAACAGGAACATCGGTAGAGGAGCTCATGAACCGGAGTCGTGATCTCTTTTCACCCGGGGAGCCTGATGCAGGAGCATCCAGCTCACCATAATTGGGCAGAAAGAACTCCAACCAGGTTCAAAAGCTAGTGATCGATTGAACTGTCAAATTCTTATGGGAATAATTTTTCTTTTATTTTATTTTACAAAGTCAGTAAAAATTAGATACCTCTTTTTATTTTCAGTTAGGATTAATGTAGCTTCAATTGTTAATTAGAGAGTAGTCCATGTAATTAGGGAAATAACAACCAACTGTTCCTACAAGTCTTGGAATACCAAATGAATGTAGTTATTGAAAGAAGTAGAAATTCTGTAACCATATTCTGTAACAGCTAAGTTAACTGCAAGCATCAACTGAAAACAGAGGGCTATAAAGTCAAAACAAATGTAACAAAATGGGGTTCAGTTCAGGAGAGGAGAGTTGAGTTAATTAAGAAGAAAAGGAAATAGAAATAGACTGAGCATTCAACATGAAAATCCATTGTCCATCTAGACCATTTGTACAAGTGATTGCTTATATTCATTTACCTTTTTACTGTCTGTCAAGTTACTGTATCATTACTATTCATTAATTTGTTATGGCTACTGTGCAAACATTAATCACAGTCAAATACTAAGCAAATAGACGGAATCACAGTGAATTCATAGTTACTAAACTACCAGTCATCATTCATTCTCGCACGCGGTTGAGCAACAGTTCCAGTTCATAAGATTCAGACAACAACGACAGAGAAATTCACATAGCAATGTTCACAAACTTTTCCAACGTTCGAATACATAAAAGGACGAACGACAATCCGACATCCGAATACACAGAGGTAACCAAAAACCTTACAATCTCTTTTATATATTCAAAGTCTCATTTCAAATATCAAAGAACCGAATTGACAGCCCTATCGGTAGAGCCAAACAACGTTACAGAGGACAGAGTTTATAAAAACATAAACAGAGCCGAGAACGACTGATAGTCGAAAAACTTGCAGAACAGAAAAACCCAGAACTAGGGTTTGAACAAAACCAACGACCAGTGGCCCTAAATCTTTATACATCTCACACAGAAGCGAAAAAATACAAATACAGTCGAATAAGCATACACAGTGACCAAGAAACTAGACCAGGAGATGGGTCTTCCGTAGAAATCGAAACTACAGACAAACATTGAAGTTTCAGGCCTACCCAGGAGGAGAACGACTGAGTAACCAAGCATTGGAAGATACACCGCCCATGTCACCACCAGATACCTGCAAGGACACAATTCATGTGCATTAGAGAGAAGAAAATTCAGGGGAGATAAAACACCTGTAGGAAGCTAACATTCCAAAGGGGTTTACCTGGAAAGCATAGCCGAACACCATGGCATGACAACCTGAATGAGACCGAGAGACTGTCGACCAAAGGAGCGAGTTGGGTCAGTTCCAGAACCAGAGAAAATGTCACATTGAAGCATGGACGAGAGAAATTACCTTTGCTAAACTGGATACGCGTGCCTGAGAGGTCCTGTGCTTGCAAACCAAGACAGTTCCGCACTGTGAGAAATCGAACAACCAGGAGCAAATAACACCCAAACAGGATTCGAACCAGAGACCTCAAAGAACCAGAAGACATATAACAAAACTACAGTGATTGCCATTGGCAGCAATGAAGGAACTGAGCTGGAACCATAGTATAAATACAGACAACAGGAATAATAGCCACAACGAGAAGTGAGTAATATAACCTGAAACCCACGCATGCAAGGAACAGGGAAATAGCAAAGCGACTTACCGAAGTCAAGCCACGGAACCAGGCCGAATAGCCTCCACAGTCAAACAACATTGCCATTAAATGAACAAACAGGTTAACCAGAGGCGGATTCAAGTTCTCAGACAGCATCCAGAGCCAAAAAACCCACAGCATAACACACACAGAGTTCTATTGCAGAGACCAACAAAACCCTCGACGATAGCGAAAACCTCAGAGCAAAATCACCAAAGAACAATCGAGAGAATGCGAGAAAGGTTAGGTTTAAGACGTGTGTCGAGGCAGAGTACTGTCAATTAACTCCCGCATTCAATACACCAGCTACCACCTTCACACAAACCCGCGGACAGAGATATTTGTTCGCCACATAAGATTGCCAAGTCATACATAAAAGCATAAAGTGCTTCCAAGTGGGTTGGGTCCCATCATTTTTTCTTAACTCAGAGACCGGAGCAACTGCCTAACTGAAAACTAGTGCCTATAGGCACGATCGACACGACTGACCAATACTACAACTACTGCTGATGGCTTGATCGACGCGACTGCCTCACAGGCAAGTAGCGTTGATCGAGGGATTCAAAGAAAAATAAAAAAGGACTTCATACATGGCCAGATTTAACACATTAGAGGGTGGGCTAAACCAAGCAAGCACACAAACAAAGCTAAATTAAGCTTTCTAGTTAGGGAAAACATAGCCTAAACAAGCTACAAGGCAGAAATCAAGAGAGAAAGACACACTGGTCAAGATCTGGGGTGAACCCTAATCTTCACCTACAGGCATCGACGTGATTGCCTAACTGACAACAAGTCCTAGAAGGGGGTCGATGCGACTGTTTCTCAACATATTGCGCTAATCAACGTGAATGTTAGCGAATTAAGTGTGCTGAGCAAGGAAGCCAATTTTTATTT
>APFE031461371.1:2727-61566 GCA_000404065.3 Pinus taeda
ATATTAAAATAAAAGTAAAATATTCTCTAAATAAAAACTAATGTAGACCATATTAAAAAAATAAAAATGAATATGATATACATGTTTAATTAATTGTCTATATAGTAATACAATTTAATGTAAAATAATTAAAAGCAAAAAAATTATTTTAATATTAAATAGATTATTTAAATAATCTATTTTTATGGTTAAAATGTTTTAAGTGTTTTGATTATTTTACAGCAGGTCAATTACTATTGTATTTTACACTTTATAAAAATTTTGCTACGAAACAAATTTGATCTCTAAATTTATATTAAATCAGCGTTTAAAATAAATCTATACTCTTAATTAGAAAACACCAAAAAAAATTAAAGTTTAATGTCAAACGTAAGGAAGGCAAAAGAGCATGATAAAACAGGTTGAAAGAACTTGGGTCAACATAGGGAAGGCAAATTTAACATATATAATTAACCTGCCTATATAATTAACCTTCGTGTTTTACATCCAGACCTTTTAAATAAATAAATAATAGAGGAGGAAAGCTCAATGCCTTTCCTAGGAACATGGTGTTAGATTAAAGTATACATAATACACAGCTGAAAATTTAGATGGCAAAAGTAGAAAATAATTTACAGAGACAAACAAATAGAGAAAAAACAAGATTATTCAGTCAGAAACAATGGAATAGATAAAAAATCACTCGAGAACAGATATCACTTTGCATAACATAAAAGGCTTGGGCCTTGGCTTGCTTTCTTTGGCCAAAGAAATTACAAATTTATAGAGGCAGAAGAAGGATTTAGAATCTTGTATGTGACTCAGATGGAGATCTGGAATGATCTAGAAACTAATGGCGCTGTAGAAAGATCTAGAAAGATCTGATCTAGAAGAATGTAGAATCCTGCATGAATTTCGCTTCACACTTAACACATGATAGTGGCCGGTGAGTGTGCATCTGACCAGCCAGGAAATTGAAAAAATAATCTGAACTTGGATTAGCTTGGATTCAAAAATTTGAATGAGAAATAAATTTCTTAATTTCAATAATTTAAATTTTTAATTTTAATAATTATTAAAATTAAATAAATTAAATGAAGAATAAATATTCTTAAGAAAACAAAAAAATAAAGAGTAGCCAGAGTGAAGTAGAATACTGTGACATTTTATAGTGTGAAATTTAGAAAAAATATAATATATTATGAATAACCTGATTATTTTCAAGGTTATATTTATTTTATGATTAATTTATTAATAAACAGCAAATGATTTTAACTATTAATGATATAAATTAATTTAACTATAATTTATCTATTTGAAGATATTTCGAAGAAATCACATAATAAAAACTGAGGCCCGATTGTTGTGAATCCAACTAGTGGTTTAAATCATCTCTTTTGCACATGAAGAAGATCACAACTACATAATTGTTCAAAACATGTCAATCTCATCAACCCTTCAACGCATACGATAATTTTATCTTTCTGACCAGTACAATAGCTGAAATAACAAAAGATAGAATCACCAGAGCGTTTTAATTATATAATTTATTTATAACAGATTAATTTACTTTTAATATTAATAATAATTTTAATATTATTTTTAAATAACTACATCTATATATATTAGAATGATTTCTCTTAATCTATCGTAAATGTTATTTCACCATGATTGGGACGGGTGGGCTATTTATTCCACTATGTGATCTTCACAAGAAAAAATATTTTCCCTAAAACAATAATTAAAGATTTGTATTGATCCAATACCGTCCATGAATATATACACAAGTATACAGAGGCCCATACCATATTTGAATACATTTGGTAATACACAGTATTTATCTATTTTGATAACGCTGCACCCACATATCTTCCATTCGCAAGCAGATGGATGAACATTTCTTTGCCTGCTACCACTCTGGTCATCCCTGCAAGGAAATAGAGCTGCAAATGAACGATGGGTAAATGCATTAATGACTAACCAGCCCGCACGCTCAATACTGCAAGAAAAAACTCAATAATTCCAATCCGTTGACGTGAGACAGCAACGGAAAACTATTCTCATTTGACGCCCGCGCCTCGATTCACCATTTCTGTGTACCGAGCGAGAGATTATTCCCTCTGGAGCTTCATATCATTCTTCACCTTCGCAATGAAGGCCTCCACTTGTCTATTCAGTTCCTCTAGGCTCAGAGACGCCTCTTTCTTCAACCCCACGCCAAATTCACCTCTGCCGCCATCGTTGTCGGTTCGATTCCCGCCGTTGCTCCACGTCTCGGACTTTCGATACACAGCAGAAGAAGAATAAGGAGATAAGTCGCGAGATGAGGCGTCTGTAGCGTCGGCACGGTGGACTGTCTCCCAGTTCTCGGATTTCTGAAAGTGCCGTCTCAAGGGAGAGCCTCGGCCTTCCGTGATGGCCTTCGCTGCAGAGCTCACATCCGCCTCTTCCTCTTCCAATTCCGATGTGGTAGTAGATTCCTCCACCTCCGCCACTTCCTCTTCCAATTCCGATGTGGCAGTAGATTCCTCCACCTCCGCCTCTTCCTCTTCCCATTCCGATTTGGCAATACATTCTTCCACCTCCGCCTCTTGCTCTTCCGATTCCGATGTGGCAGTAGATTCTTCCCCATAAATCGGCTCCTCTGGTTGGTGCCTCTGATAATGGGCTGCCTCTGCCCATGGCTTATGCTCCTCAAGCGAGCTGCCCGTTATGTTGAAACTGCGTTGCAGGCTTGAATTGGCGAGAATGGCGAGAATGATACAATTAATGAACACATACAGAATCGAAGGCGTCAGCCACGCCAAGAGCTTCTCACACACGCGGGGAAACATGACGAAAACGAAGTGATAGGAAGCAACGAGTGCAGGCTTCACGAACATGGGAATGGCGAGAATGGAGAGAGCCATGAAACACAGCTTGGGATTCTCCATATCCAAGATTCAAACCAGCTCGATTTCTTCGATTGTTAGAATTGACCGAAGCTTACCAAATCTACAGACATATCTGTGCAGTCGGCAATCGTTGTGTAAAAATATCGATTATATAATTATGTTACAGAAGGGAGAAGGTACAGAGGAGTGGATAGGAAATCAAAGATTTTTAACTTAGTTTCTACGTTCTCCTGACACCCACATAGCCCCACGTCGAAAGTTAGTGGCGCCACAACGGGATCAACCATTTTATGCCAATGTTGGGATGCTAGAATAGTATAAATTTTCTTTTATTTCCACGCATATAATTTATTCCCTTCTTCGCCTTTACATTAACATTCAAAGGAACTCACTCCATCGTAACAAAAACCCCCATTCTAAGGGGAGTATCATTGTGACACGGAACTCAACTTTCAAGGTGAGTATCATCGTAACAAATTGGGGGACAAATTGGGGGAGAAGGTATTTTGATGGGAGTCGTTTACGGAGGTAAAGGAATTGTCTTGATTGTTAAAAGTGATTGGAATTAGGTAAAAAAATTTAAAAAAATTTGTAGGGTCAGTATTTGAATCATGTTTTTGATAGTAAAAATAGATTAAACATTATCAAAAACCTCTATAGTATTTCAAATCTTAAATTTTCACAATTATAATTTGAATTTACAAAATTTCCTCGCAAATTTTATCAAAATATAACCAAAATTTCAATAACTTTCAAAATAAAAAATCAATATTATTAAACTACTCCTTCTAATCAATATTATTAAACTACTCCTTCTAATCTAATTTTAATATTATATGTGATTATCATTTGATAAGTGAAGCCTAATTTTATCTCTTTAAGTTAAATTGGATTGTTAATTGAATTATGAAATTTAAATTTTCATTTAGAGAAAGAAATATGATTTTATCTTAAAAAAAATTAAGTGAAATTAGATTCTTAATTGATAGAGGAAATTTAAATTTTCTTTTAAATAAGAAAAAAATGTGATTTCCCTTATGTTGAAGTTGTAAGATTTTAAAACACAAATAAAAATAAAGTAATAAGTATATTAATTGTGGGTTTTATTAGTTTTCCTTTTTTTAAGCAAAGGGATAAGAATTCGTTAATTAGTAGAATAAATTTGGCTTCCTTAAGGGTTTTATGGCTTCATGCTTTTGATAGCCCATGGGTTTTATTCTAACATAGTCTCTTTAAAGGCGTGGCATCATTGTGATTTACCTTAATCAAGAAATAATAGATTTGTTATTTGGAATTAGTTTTTCGTATAAAGATTTTAAAGATAAAACTATTATATCGATATATTATTATTATTGGTTTATCATTTTTTTTTTCTATTTCACTTTTACTACCAATAACATACCTTTCACGATTAAAATATTTTAATACTTGTTTAATCATTTTTTTTAATTTAAATTAAAATTATGAAATACACTCTAACATATAGAAATAAATTATATAATTCAAATTATTACATACACGAGAACACATTAAATATATAATATCACTAACAATACAGATTATGATATGAAAAGAAAAATTACGATAGGATAGGTTCAATAATTGGAGGACTTTTAACTCTAGACCATTGATTTAATTTGTAGTGAGCTTTAAAACCAATAAAAGATTGACATAAGATCTCCACATTCCTATATATTGTAATAGCATTGGTGAATTTGGTGTATGAGAATTTTTAATGATGCTAGGTCAACCTATAAGAAATTGACATAAGATCTCTACATTCCTATATCTTGCAATTGCAGGGGTGAATTTGGTTTTATGGGGACATTTTAATGATCTTGTATATTGCAATGATCCTCGGTCATCTTTTAATCCTAGATAGCAAATTAAACAAAGATTGAAATTCAAACTTGTCGAAAGGTTTTTGCTTTTCTGTGTGTGGCGAAAAGGAATATACAATGTATTACTCATAATGAGATTACAGAGACTTGGGGTTGGGATTTATTACATAGAGAATTTATATCAAATGAAATAAGGGGAAAAAATTAATATAATATTTTTTTAATCAAAAAAAAGTTGTTCAAATGGTTTATTGGGTTAGTTTAATTGGTAGTTGTGATGTTAGGTGATATTTAAGGTTTAAATATTTTATAAGTCAAATTAACTAAAAAAAGAATTATTACAAAGATCATTCTTGTCAAAGAATAACATTAAATTGTGTGTGGAGACAATAATGTGTGTAAAAATACAGAAGTGAGTGCAATTAAGGGAAAGAGTTGTGTCACACAAGAATGTGCCAAGCCAAATATTATGGGAAAGCAAGTCATATGGCAAGAAACTGTCTATGCGAAAGTAAATAATGTACACATGTAAACCATGTGCCAACTTAAAGGAATAAATATCATTTGACCCTTCTTGCTATTGTAGAAGCATAGACGAATTTAGTCTTACACCTAATTGATGCATGCAACACAAACATAGATCTGAAGGTAGTAGATTCGGCTTAAATTGACATGAATTACTTAGTTACAAATATTTAGATAATTTTGATCAATAAAAAAATATTAGGTATAATATAAAAGCTCGAGGCATATCCTTGAAAATTTATGTTCAATTAATATTTTCATCCAGTGCCATAGAATTTAGATCTATTCCGGAACCTCGGAACCAGGGGAGTATGTTGAATTTCAGAACCTCAGAACTAGGGAAGAAGGCTAAATCTCAAAACTTCGAAACTTTGGAGCACTGGAATGTCGGTACCTTCGAAGGTCAAAATATTGGAATCCCAAATTTCAGAACCCTAGAACAAGGGGAGCATGCCGAATTTGAAAATTTTGGGACCTCAGAGGGTCAAAATCTCAGGACGTCTGAAGGTCGGAATATTGGGACATTGGAGGTTTATTTAAAAGAAACCCGAGATAACATGGAACCAGGGAAGCAATCTGAATTTTGCAACCTCTAAACTAGGGAAGGTAGGAATATCAAAGCCTAAAATTTTTGGATCTTCAGAACTTTGGAAATTCGGGATTCTGTAACTTCTTATTAAAGTTCCTTTTTAAAAGCAACTAGGGATGTTGGGAGCATGGATTTACAAAGGAATTATTTTTCAAAACCAAAGAACTAGGGATTCTTTCTCTCTCCTTGGACAAGACACATGGCAACAGTTGATTGACCCTCAAGAGTTGATGGTGGTAGATGACATCAACATGACCTAGTTGTATGGAAGACATGTGGCAATCAGATTCAACATTTTTGAGTGGCCTAGTGGGGAAAATTCTAGTGACACATGTTGCCATTAAGGATACGCCATGTGGGGATGATGACAAGAGCATGATGTCACCCTTAAAGTAACTTTCGGAGGTCAGAGATTTCGAAACTCCTCTCTAATTG
Source organism: Pinus taeda (assembly GCA_000404065.3). Classification (NCBI taxonomy): domain Eukaryota; kingdom Viridiplantae; phylum Streptophyta; class Pinopsida; order Pinales; family Pinaceae; genus Pinus; species Pinus taeda. Next base: position 8,991 of record APFE031461371.1, read on the forward strand.
AAATTTGAGAAAGCTAAAATACAGATAGCTTCTAATGTTGTCGGCACTTGGTCGTGGAGACCAAAGAAACAAGGGCGTAGAGAAAGAACACAAGGATATGTGTCCCCAACAAGATCTTGAAGGGCTTAGCACGTAAGTGCTATGGAGATGCCACATGGGTATTTCGGAGCTCAGAGATTTCGTAACTACTCTCTAATTGAAATTTGAGAAATCTCTGATATAGGGAGATTTCTATGTTTTTGGCACTTGGTCGTGGAGCCCAAAGAACCAAGGGAGTAGAGCAATAACACAAGGAGATAGGTCCCCAGTAGGATCTTGAAGGGCTTATCACTTAAGTGTTGTGTTGTCGGTCATAACTACTAGTGCTATGGTGGAAAAAAAAAATAAGAGGTGAAGAAAAAGGGCTAAAGGCCATATCAGAATCTCCTGATTTCATAATATATTGCCTTAATAAAGTTACGAAATGAGGGGCTACAAGATTGCAGCACATAGTTGTATGAAAGATTAATGATTTAGAAGCTAAGAGTAAATGTGCATAGAAGAGTTGGTCGTTGGAATAAATAGTGATTGTCAAGATCGTTAAGTCAAGGGCAATGAGGACCACGAATTTTAGAGAAGAGTGTTGGGCCTGTCCTCAGTTGAAATAAGCTATCTCTAGTCTCCCGTGCATGCTTCATTGAATTAAATGAAGAACAAAGCCTCAGCGACTGGAGGTATGATCATAGTTCAAAGAAGCCATTCTGATGTACATTTCAAACTTTGTGAGAAATTAATAGGCATGGAAGAATCTCCTAGGAGTACATATTAGCTGAGATTTAATTCTTAGCATGGACAATCACACAGTGATCCATTCTTTGAATTGATTATGCTACAACTGCATTTGTTGAGTAGTTGAGTAGGAGAAAATGCTCAGAAGCCCATGCTCTATATTTAATATGATCGTAGTAGCAATATATCTGGTTTAATAATAGGAAGGAGTTCCAAGTGCAGGAGTACACTTGTGCAACATGAATCGTGAAATGATGGTTGATAGAGACAACATTGATCACAACACAAGAGAGGAACAAAATCATGGAGAGAAGTTATGCAAATAGGGCATGCAGTATTATTGAGAGAGTTGTGTGGAGAGCTCTATTGGTTTGTTTGCACTATTGAGGTGAGGCCAAGTGCCTACATAGGAAAAAAGAGACCCTGATAAAGTTTGTGTTGTTGTGTGAGAGGTTCAAAGAGCATGTGTTGTTGTGTGAGAGGTCGAGAGAGCTTGTGGAATAGAAGAGGTCGTGTACTGAATGTATGTTGTTGAAAGCAAAGTGTTAAGAATAGTATAATGATGTGGTGTGGACATAGTGTTAAGAGAGTTGTGATGAGTGACTATTATTGAGAAAAAAAGTGAGTTGTTGCAAAGTGAGCAAAGGACAGAGAATATTGTGTGGGCTAACATCTGAGGAGAACAAAAAGCTAAAATTAGGAAGAGAGGCTACCAATTATAGTGAGTAGTAAGTTACCTTTTAAGTGTGGGTTGGAGCCTTCATACAGGAATTTGGTGCTTCCATCTCTAGTGGGTGTCTGAGAAGGATTTGGGGTTGGTGCCTCTTGCAAGTTAGTGCTTTCATAAATCCAAGGAGCTGCAAGTTGGTGCTTACAACAATTCCATGAAGTTGGTACTTCATATGGTGCTTCTAGTAGGTTGATCAGGTGTCTACAAAAGGAGGGAGTTGATGCTTCCTGCCAGTGTGTGCTAGCAAACAATTAAAGGGAGTTAGTGATTACTCCAAGTGGTGGCTAACAAACAGATTGGTGCAATAGAGTAGGTGCTCTCATTTTTACATCAATAACAATAACAAGCTTTGGTGGTTCTTTCTTGGAAGGGTTTCCACGTTAAACCTTCATATCTCATTTATTTGTTGCTGATGATGTGTATGCGTGTATTGGTTGACATGGTTGTTGTTATGGTTTGTTATTTGTCACTCTCATATAATGGATTCCAAGTTAATGAATAAATATAAATTGGAATAAAAGCTCAAATTAGCCTTAATACTAATTCAACCCCCCCCCCCCACACTCTCAGTATTAACATTGTTTCCAACAATGCATAGTAGTGATATATACCGATTTTCATATTATAGGTTTTCTTCCTTTTGGAAGAGGTACAAGATCCAAAGTAACATTTTCTATTAAGAAATTATATTCTTCATTCATTATTGTGTCCTAATTTGGATCACTAGAAGCTTCTACAAATGTTTATGGATCATAATTCTTTGAAGCTTAATCCAAAAGAGATGATGCTTATTGGAACTGTGAATGTGTATGACATTGATTTGTATGATCATAGACAATATCACTAGTTTCTTCGTATGTTATATGGTTTCATTTAAGAGGTAGTGATGCTAGTGCTAGTTCATGTTCAATGAACCCAACTACAGGAAGGTCAGTAGATAGAGGTGCATTTTTTTCCTCATTGTCATCATCTAAAGAAAAAAGAAGAGTAAGATTATGAGTAGAAAAGTTGGAAGTAGAAGATGGCATAGATGCTAAAAACTGTTTGTAAGCCACAAATATCACAAACAGTGAATTAGGTTTGTAGGTTGAGAGGCCTTCATAAAATTTAACAACTCTCCAATAATAATCTCATTCCATTGAGGTTGAAGAAGTCTATAACCATTTACATCTTCAAAGTATCCAATAAAAATGAACTTTTCACTTTTAGGTTGCAATGTTTTCCTTTTCTCATAAGTAATTTGAGCTCATGCTTCACTACCAAACACATGGAAGTGGCTTACATCTAGTTTAATTTTTTATATATGTTCCTTCTGATGTTATATTTTTGAAATAATTATTCAGAGTGTGACTACTATGTAGTTGAAATAATTAATAGCTTACACCCAAGAATGAAAACTTCATCCCTTAGATTGCTATTGTATCATTAATGACTAGCTTAAAATGTGGTGATGACAACAGAAACAATAGATTTGGAATAATATTAATAATACTAGGAGAAAATGACATTTAATAGTTCTTAGTTCACTTGCTATAGGTTTGTGCTTCTTCCATCACGAAAGAGAATGTTAAAAGAAACTACCCACTTTATTTATTAAAGAGTTTCCTTTGCTTAGTAAACTCACTTGATTTTGCCAAGGGTTCTTAAGTTGTGATGTAGTTAAAGCCTGAGTGTCTACAATCATGAAGAAGTTTAGAAGGCGATAGAAGGTAGTGGAGGGTTATTGACTATAGATTATGAAGTATGCATAGACTTTTTAAACATTTAATATTAGAAAGTAATGCTATACCTTACTAGATTTAAAATTTAATGTTAAAAACTTATGTTGGACTTTGGTAGATTTACGTATAGCATTACTTCACTCCACAAAATGTGGCTTAGAAGCTATGTTTTAATTGTTTAATTGAGGCTTTTGTGATCCATATTAAGTTTATGAGTGCTTTTCGGCGTAGATCACAAGAAATTTCATTTGTCGACACGTTTCGAACCAACTAGTGTGGTTCATCGTCAGGACAAGATGAATGAGCAGATCAAGCTTTGTCCTGATGATGGACCACACTAGTTGGTTCAAAACACGTTGACAAATGAAATTTCTTGTGATCTACGTTGAAAAATCTCTCATAAGCTATGTTTTAAGTTAAGTTATGTAGAATTGTGCTTTATGAAGAAGTCAAATAAGACTTTAAAATTTTTAATTGTTTTTAAAACCAGCCTAGATCCATCTTAACTTTGGATCTATCAAGCACCGAGAAGGATCAAATCTCTCGAGGTGAAAACCTCTTTTTTCAATGCAAAACTTGAGGAAACATTTGCACCTCGAGAGATTTGATCTCTCTTGGCGCTTGATAGATTCAAAGTTAATATGGATCTAGGTTCGTGTCAGTTGTGTGTGGCCAAAGAAAATCTAACAAACATATGATTAGTTTTATCAATAATATGTAAATTCATTTAATATTAATATAATCATTTAAATACGCTAAATATGTCTCAGATTAATATGGTCATTTCAATTTTAAATTTGCTTAGTTACCTTAGTTTGTTGAGATTATAAATATTGTTAATAACTTTAATGATGAAAAATGATGAAATAAAAATTTTGAATGTAAAGTAACAATGTAATAGTGTTCTCTCCTCCTGGACGTTTAGATCTCTCAATATCGCCAACCGACTCATCATGATCAAATCCATTCTTCAAACTATGCCTCTTTATCTATTTTCTATCGTCGCTGCTCCCAAATGGGTCCTTAAAGGTATTCGCAATCTACAAAGGAATTTTCTGTGGGGATCATCGGGTCTTAATAGGAAATGGGCCCTAGTTAAATGGTCAGACGTCTGCCAACAAAAGTTCAATGGTGGATTGGGCCTACGGGACCCCCTGCACAGCAATAATACCATGGGCGCAAAGGTCTGGTGGAACTGGCTTTTCAAACCACATATACCATGGGCGAAGCTTTGGCAAGCTAAATATGCGTCTGGCAGTTGCTGGGAGGACTTGATTAGATTCAATCCAAGCAGTTCAGGCTCCATGATCTGGAACGCAGCAAAACTTCACAGCACATTCATACAAGAGTATAGTTTCTGGGAAGTACATTCAGGGAACTCAGCGCGTTTTTGGGAGGACTCATGGCAGCAGCTCCCAAAACTAGCCTCAATCTTCCAAAAACCCCTCTGGAAGACTCACATGCAACGCAATAATCTTGCTAACATATCCCAGTTTTGGCAGCAGCACGCACGCACAGACTATCAACAATGGAGGCCCGCTAGTACTTGGCAGGAGGATTGGCAAGGAGAAACCTTTGAAGAAATTGAACAAGAACTAAATCACAGGAAGATCAAAAAGTCAAATAAGCAGGACAGACTGAGGTGGGGGCACACAACAAAAGGAGTCTTCACCACAAAAGAAGCCTACACTCTGCGGTATGCACAAAACCACAATGACAAAGATCAGCTATGGCGCAACATCTGGCAACCCAAATTGTGGCCCAAAGTCTCAACCTTTCTATGGATTTTAAGCAAAAAAAGAGTCCTCACCTGGGATAATCTGCAACGAAGAGGTTTTATAGGACCATCCCGATGCCCAAACTGCTCTCTTCATTCAGAGACCATTTTGCATCTGATGGAGACATGCCCCCTTGCAACTCAACTCTGGAATCAAATTGACAGATGTACTCAAAGATTGGGAAATCGTCAAGGGGACATAGCAAATCTTCTGAGAACTTGGCCCAAGACGCCATATCAAAGCCCTCTGTTGAACGCTCTGTGGACACTTATCCCAGGTTTTCTTTATTGGACCCTCTGGAAGGAGAGGAACAACAGAGTCTTCAACAATAGGAATCGCCCTCTAGACATTCTTTGGCTTCTCCTCAAGCAAAGCCTTCAAGAGACTCTGGCACTCAAGATTTGGCAAGAAACGGATTGGCCCTCTTCCCCCCAAGAGCTTCTCATTTGGAAGTCATGGGATCTTCATGTTTCCTATGCTCCCTCTGCTCCAACTCGACATCATAACAAGCTTGTCTCCCCTTTGCATTGGTCCCCCCCAGCCTCTGCATCTTTCAAATTGAATTTCGACGGCGCAGCCAAGGGGGATCCGGGACCAGCGGGATACGGAGGAGTAATTCGAAACGACAGAGGGATCATCCAACACGTCTTCTTTGGCTCGATTGGAAACGATACCAATAATGTTGCAGAATTGGAAGGTCTATGGAAAGGCATATGTGTTGCTGATCAACAGGGGTTCTATCCGCTGGTAGCAGAGGGAGACTCCCAGATCCTTATCAATGCAGCTATTCAAATTCAAGCAGGAACACCAGCAACCAAAGTAGCCTCTAGCTGGAGATTGCTTAGCAGACTAGAAACATTGGAGGCAAGGCTCAGAAGCCCCAATAGTATCATCTTTCAGCATGTCAAACGATCCGCCAATAAGATAGCCGATCGTTTAGCCAATCAAGGAGTCGATCTGAATAGTCACCCCTACTCAGGTAATCTCAATGACACAACAGACATTCAACTACAACAAGATTGCCTCTCTCTGGCAAATCAGGATCTCCAACTCCCGGCTTCGGGTGTTAATTAATGAAATGAATGAGGAGGTGGCCTCATTAAATGGCAAGTGGCCGCCTGCTCTAGCCAAATGGACCGAAGCCTCGAGAAGCCATCACCTCGGTCTGGCCAACAGTTATGCAAGCATTAATGGTGGGGGGAGAACAGCTGGTTGCAGAGGTATATTGGTCATTTGCCTGGGTTTGCCGATGAGAGGAGTTCAGTTGGAAGGTGCGAGAAGCGCCATTGTCTGTTGGAAGCTCTGTATTGTCTCAATTGTGAGTGGTGCGTTCGGCTCTTGGATGACTGCACCGTGGGTGCATGAGCCAAGACTCAGACCTCGGCCCTTGGCTCCGGAGGCCCTGGTCTCAAGCCTGGATTTTTAGAGAATTCGCGGCTCTATGTTTTGGTTCAGTGTATTGTGTGTCATTCTGTTCTTTTTAAGCACAGTCTTTGAGTGCCTTCGACCTCCAGAAGCTCTGAGTGTCGCGGTCTTTCAGTTCCTCTGCGCCCCTGTTCAAGATTTGGCCCTTCGGCGCTTTGGTCATACCTGGTTCTGGTCGGTTCAGCTCTCTGGGAGCATTTCACCCCATGCAACTCCTGAAAAGGCTCTGCTCTCGACCTGTGTGGTAAGCATTGCTATTCGAATTCGTGTTCCATTACCTGTTTCGCATCTGTTGCATAAGTTGTTGCACGGGTTTAGAATCCTCGGTGGCGCAAAGCACTCGCGGCCTCTGGGAAGAATTGGTTCTTTGTTGGTTACAGGATGCCGCGTGAGAGGCTACGTGGCGCTTGCAGGCGGGGAGGTTCAAGAGGCGGTGTCAGAGGTCGGGCTTCATCGCCACGTTCCTCGGCATCCTTCGACTCCCCGTCGGAGGAGATTAGCTCACCAGGAGCTCGAAGAGGGCGCGGAAGAGGCAGAGGGAGGGGAAGAGTCGCGGTGTGTCCGTTTGGTTCGCACCCATCAACCCGCTTCAGGTTTCCGTGTGCTCTGGACAACGCAATCTACTATGTTTCAGTGCGCATTGAAAAATGCGACCATGCTGATAGACCAGAAGCCCCAGCAGAGCCTCGGCCACCCTCGCCTATTCAGGGTCCGCGATTACAGCCTGCGGAAGCCTCGGGTGCGGTGGAGGGGAATAGAGCTGGAACAAGCGAGCCTACGAAGGACGACGCGCCATACACAGACTCGAGTGCTTCAGACACCTATGGCTGTCCAGTGGTGGAGGAGCAACCAGATCCATATGCCTGTCCCGTGGTGTAGGAGCAACCAAATCCATATACCTAGGCTCGTTGCATGGTCGTTTTGTGTGGTATGGACTCTCTTTGTTCAGTCTCAGGATGTCGAACTAGCAGCTACAGTTAGTAATGGGAGTCAGTCTATGATAGTTTTCGGGTCGCACTACTCAGTTTTTTGTATGACGATTATAATGTCTGTGTCTGTAATGTCTGTGTCTGTCATGTCTGTGTCTGTAAACTCCTCCCCCACCTCGGCAGGGAGTGGAAGGTCCAGTTTTCTGTTGGTTCTAGCTTGGGGTCAGCGGACAGTTTCATAGTCCCTCTTTTTCTCTGGCTCAGTTTCAGTCTCAGAATGTCAAACTGTTCAGGTAGCCAAATCTTTGTGGCGGATGTAACTCTCTCTGTAATCTTTTTTGTAATATAATAGAATTAGCATGATTTACACAAAAAAAAAATGTTGGACTCAGGAAAATTAAAAATTCCTAAAGTCTACATATGAATTAATCTCAGCCATTCATCAAGTTTTAATCTCAGCCATTGAGAATGATGGTGGGGCCCAGGTCAAATTATAAGAGGGAATAGGTGTTGATTTTTGGGTAGCAGCAGGAGGTATTCCGTAGCTACAAAAGTTAAAAGAAAGAAAAAATTAAATGAAAGAAAATCTAATTTGCAAAGAGATGTGCCTCTTGGGCACCCTAAAATCACTATAAAAAGACACTTGAACTTCTCATTTTCATACACACTCATCACTCACATTTTTCTGTCGCATGTGTGGGAAAAAAATAAAATCTAAGGAAAAGGCCAAAGTTTCTAAGGAGAATTTCTGAGCCAGTGAATGTTTGACCAGTTGATTTTTCCGTGTAATTACTTAATGATGTTTTGGGGTGTGTTAAAATAAAATCATAGATCATTGGAAGTAATTGCCAGATATAGAAAATTGTGCTTGTCTAATTAGCACTATAAAATCAACATGGTATCAAAGCATAAATTATGGTGGGCAGTGTTAAATTTTTGGGTTTGTTTGAATCCTTATGTACAACATATTTACTTTTAATCCTATCTAAATTTATGCAAAGAATTGCATAAATTATGATGGGCAGTAATTCCTGGTAAATATGTTTAATTACCGAAATATAAAGAATGTACTGCATATTTACTTTTTACTTCTACCTAAATTTATGCAAAGAATCGCATAAATTATGGAGGAACAATTTAACAAAGTCAAACAATATGTGGGTGGATTATAGCCTAATTCCAATGGAGTAAAATACAAATTTTAATATGAGGAGAGATTTAACCTCATAGCACCAATGAATAAATGGTTAGAGAATATGTGTCGCATGAATAGTGACATAGATCCACTAGTGTTCATAAGAAATTAACCTAGGAGATTTAAAGGGCATCTTAGAGGATTCTCCCAGGATTGAGCATAAACCCAACAAGAGTGATTAGTATTCGAGAGGGGGAAATTGTACAGAAATGTAGAACCATGCCAGATGATTGAAAGAGCTTCTAGTTCAAAGGGAGAGGACAGTCAAGTAGAATGGAAGGGTGCAGCCTACTAGAGATCCAAAGGGTCTCTCATGATGATGAGGAGCAAGAGGCTCCCAACGATGTCGGTCTAGGTCCTTTTGTACTTGTGGGGCATCCTTTAGATCATCAGGAAGACCCAGAAGGGCCCATTACGCCAGTAGACCCACTTAGGGTCGTTGTTCTAGAATCCAAGAAGAGGTTGTCATGGCTTCGAAGTACATTGAAGGATGTAGAGGGGCATGCAACTCCCCATGGCACCTTCAAAGAAAGCAAACGTCCTAAGAAGTACTCAGGATTTGCGGCACTGATGAGTCACATCGTTGATTCCGAGCCATCCAACTATAAGGAGCCAACAAGTTTGGAAGGATGCCATGATGGAGGTATATTAGTCAATCATGAAGAATGATGTGTGGGGAAATGAATCGAGACCTGAGGGGAAGTCAGTGGTGACTTCCAATTGGATCTACAAGATCAAGCATGCGGTAGATGATAGCGTAGAGAAGTACAAAGCGAGATTCGTGGCAAGAGGGTTCTCCCAAAAAGAGGGAGAGGAATATGGAGAGACATTTCCTCTAGTTTCCAGATACACTTCTATTAGAACTATTATTCCTATTGCTTCTATTATGGGTTGGAAATTGCATCAAATGTATGTGAAAACCACTTTCCTCAATGGAGTGATTGAGGAAGAAGTGTACATATAAAGCAACCTCAAGGCTTTGAGGTACATGAGAAGGAGTCTCATGTCTGCAGACTAAAGAAGGCTTTGTATGGACTCATGTAGGAACCTCAGTCATGGTATTCTCGGATTGATGGATATTTCATAAGTCTTGGTTTCACCAAGAGTGATGTTGATCCCAATATTTACAACAAGGTTGTTAAAGGTGAGCATGTGATCTTGTTGTTATACGTTGATGACTTATTTTTGACGAGGGAAGAAAATCTCATTGATCAGTGTTAGAGGGAGTTGACCTGTGAGTTAGAGATGAAGGATCTAGGTTTGATGCATTACTTCTTGGGATTAGAAATGTCGCAGAAACCTGGTGAAATCTTCCCTAGTCAAGGGAAGTCTATTATTATTAAGATCCTTCATTGATTTGGGATGATGGACTCCAAGTTGAAAGGCTCTAACTTAGATTTAGTGGATCCCTCTATGTATCGGCAGTTGATCGGATCCTTGATGTATCTGGTTACTACCAAACCTAACATTTTCTTCGCAGTGAACACTCTGAGCTAGTTCATGGTGGAACCTAAGAATGTACATTGGATTGTGGCAAAGCATGTGTTGAGATATTTGTGTGGTATAGTCAGTTATAGATTAAGATATGTCTCAAATGGTGAAGTACAACTACAAGGATGCTCAGATTCTGGTTGGGCAAGAAGTGTCGAAGACAAGAAGAGCACATCAAGATGTTGCTTCAGTTTCGGTTCTGCTATGATATCCTGGATGAGCAGGAAACAAACATTTGTCACACTCAGCACTCCAAAGGTTGAGTATATTGCAGCTAGTGTGGCAAGTTGTGAAGTAGTGTGGCTTTGGAAGTTGCTCGTAGGATTGTTTGATCAGGCGTTGGAGACGACCATGAGGACAAGACGAAGCACATACAGATCGAGTATCACTACATTCGAGACATGGTACAAAATGGATCAATGAAGATCCAATATATTTCTACGAACGAGCATGTTGTTGACATTCTCACAAAGCCTCTGTCCCGGGTGAAGTTTGTATACTTCAAGGACAAGCTTGGAGTGGTTGAGCATTCCTCCCTCGTTGAAAGGGAGTGTTGATGTTGTAGCATCAAGGCATACATTCTATTTCTCCCTAATTCAAGGGTATTGATCAAGTTCCATGTCATGTGGCTAAGGGAGAATGACCCAAATAGCATTGAGGCTCGTAGTGCCCCCTTAGTCAGAAGGTTCTAACCATATTTCCAAGGGTTACTTGGCTAGTGGGTAGAATGAGTGCCTCAAACAATGGGCAAGTATTTTTACCATTCAAGTGCCATGTGACGACATCGGGGAATGGTAAATGGGCCTAGGGTTTCACCATTGGTCACGGAGAATTGATCTAGTTCCAAGTGATGACTTGGTTAGTTGGTGAACCAAGACTAGTTTTGTTTTTACCCCGATCAATGGGTACCTGACCATATCGCCAAACGGTATTTGGCTAGTAGGTGACTAGATACTTTGCATGATGCTAATGCAGGATGCTTTCCACGTGGTTCTTGAATGGAACATGAAGTGGATGGATACATTAATATAGCAAACTCATTCATCTTTTACTAGGATGGAGAAATTTTTCAGCTAAGTGGACATCTTGAGGAAGTCAAGGTGAATACCTCCTTAGCTAAGAGGGGACGTTGATTTATGGGTAGCTACGGGAGGTATTCCCCAGCTACACAAGTTAAAAGAAAGAAAAAATAAATTTTAAATTGAACGAAAGAAAATGTCATTTAATTTTAAATTTAATTTGCAAAGAGACGTGCCTCTTGGGCACCCTAAAATCACTATAAAAAGACACTTGAATTTTTCATTTTCATATACTCATAACTCGCATTTTTCTCTCTCTCACACACGTGGGAAGAAATCTAAGGAAGAGGCTGAAGTTTCTAAGGATACAAATTTCTGAGACAGTCAATGTTTGACCAGTGGAATTTTCTTAGTGTAATTACTTAATGTAATTACTTAATGATGTTTTGGGGTGTGTTAAAATAAAATCATATATCATTGGAAGTAAATACCAGATACAGAAAATTGCACTTGTCTAATTTGCACTAGAAAATCAACAATAGGGCGCGGAAGTGGCTAGTTCGACTTTGCATAGAGTGTGTTACTTAGCTCCTCAACAAGGAGACTAGGGTTTCCAACAGTCCGCAAAAGATCAACGACCAAGAGGGAGAGAAGGAGGGTCAAACAGCTCTTACACATCCCAGTTTCAACGCAGTCATACAATACATAGCAATGCGCAAAGGAAGAGCGCACTGCACATTCGTACAGTTCATACAGTGCGCAGAGAGGCCTTACTACGCGGTTGTACACCAACACAAGTGCGCAGGTGTTGATTCAATTTTGCTTTGTTTAGTTGTTTAGAGGATTTCACTGTAAAAGGGAAGTACTCCCTTGCTGTAAAAAATTTGAAGATTATTATTTTGCTAAAGATAATTGAAAAGACACACAATTTCAGGTTTTCCTTGGAGTTGGGGTTTCCTAGGTACATCTTGTTCTTATGTGTTGAATGTGTTTTTTTGTCTTCAACGTTATTTATTTTCATTGTGCATGCTATATTAGAAAATTCATTATATTTGTAATTTAAATTTAAAAATTGCAATTATTTGTATTTTTGGTTGCATGCTTAGAGAATTACAAATCAATTGCTAGGTTTTAAGGGAAACTAACATGTTATCAAAGCATAGCCTTTGATTGAATACCAAGCACGTTTTTATCTTTAGGAGCAAGTTATGCATTCAAAGGGAGCGCGTTCACCAATTTGACTTGGTCGCTAGGGTTTCTAAGTAGTGTGAATTGGCAATTGGCAATATGGCTTATCAAACTTCTGCTCATGGCAAGAGAGGATTGGCGTGGTGCTAGAGGAGCAAGGGGTGTGGTAGTTTGTGGATAATGTCCCAACCGCCCCTAATGACCCTTAGCAATTGGCTCAACATAACAGAAGAGATGCCAAGGCGAGGAGAACCATCTTGGAAGGAGTCAAAGACCACATCACCACTCACTTGACCATAAAGAAGCCAGCCAAAACTATGTGGATGGCCATTATTAGCCTCTATCAAGGTTTGAGTGAGGCCAGAAAGTTAGTGTTGAAGGATTAATTGACAACCATCAGAGTGCCCAAGTCAGATTTTGTGGTGTCTTCCCTCACCAAGTTGTTGGAAATAATACTGAGAGGGGGGGGTAGGGGTGAATCAGTATTAGTCAAGTCAATAATCTTTTTCTTTTCATACTCAAAGTAATATACGCTACTTCCATGTGGGTAACCCGTGTGTACACGCAACTGTGTTTAAGGAAACAAGCATATATCCAACAAACTAATGATTCAGTTAATTCATCATATGTTGATCTTTAATCTGTGCATCAGTACTTTGTTTAAAATTAAATAGTAACCATATGCAGTTAACAACAGAGTGAACCATCACACATAAGCAACACACATGAACACCAAGATTTAAGGTGGAAACCCAATGTGGGTGAAAAGCACCTACTACTATCGTCTTTGTCTTCTTTTAATAATAAGAAAATATGTTTACAACATTATACTGGTGCAGACTCATACCAGTATGCAGGCTTCTACTTGCAGAAGGCTACAACCTTCTCTCGTTCTCCAACTTCTACTGGAAGGGAGCTACAACCCCCAAGCTCTTGTACTAGCCAATATGTTTACTAGCACGTAGGCGCCGACCTACAGAAGACTACAACCTTCTCTCTTCTTCCAGGGACCACGTTTCATAAATTTTCAGACTGGATACTCCTTAAACACAAACCATAATCTGAAAGCCACGTTTCATCCAATTTTCATATTGGACCCATCAACAACATTGAAGCTCAAAATCAATCACCACTGCAATACAACTATCAATTACATATGCATCAACCAATCACTGAAACTCAATTATTACTTTCTAAATCAACCAAACTCAATCAATCACTGACAACCTCTGAACCTCTGACACAACTAAATCAACCATTCATTCATACTTTAATCAACTTCAACAAATCAACTGGAACAAAGAGATCACTGTAAACAATACACAGATTTGTACCCAGAACACTGCATCATCATTCAGAACCAGCTGTAACCTCAAAACCATGCATCAAAGTGTATACGCAACTTGGAAGAGTTGAACCAACATGTATATGCAACTTCATCAAAGCAAAGCAATGTATAGATCTGCAAATACTTACTTATAACTTCATTGCACTTCCCGACTTCAGACATACCCAGATCACCACATATAAAGGATAATACATGTGTTAGCAACCAGATTTAACCCATCAGATCACATAATGATAAGTCATTATGATCCTGATCCATCATCCATCATCACTCAATTAATCTTAACATTGTTACCAGAATGCAGTCACCAGAACATAAAGCAAAACCCAGAACTCTGCATCAATAACCAGAACCAATTGTAACTTCAAACATCATAGTTCATAAGGTATACGCTACTTCAATGTGTTGAACCTGCGTGTATACGCGCTTTTACTAAAGTCAACCAGCTTATACATAATTTTGCAGCTATTCCAGACTTCAGTTATACCCAGATCATAACATTTACAAAGTGATACATGCATCAGTGTTCAGATCTAGATTATACATGATCAAACCATATAAAGATAGTTCATTTCAAGCCTTAAGATCTCGATCCATCATTAGATCTTATCCTCCATGAAGCACTAAGGTTTCTCCTTGGTTCAAATCCAGCAGAGCATCATAAACCCATAACTTGCATACTGGATTGCACACTTTATCAAATATTCAATACTTGTCTTCCTTGGCCTAATGATCTTCTCCTCCTTATATAGTTTTAGGCCTTTCTCGATACCATGGACCAAAACAACTTAGGACCAATACCTTGGATCAAATACCTAGAGTCAATACCTCGGACCAAATACCATGGATCAAAATACCATGGACCAAATACTTCGGACCAAAAATTTAGTTTACCAAGGTATACGCGCACTTTTCCTTATGTGAAAATGCGTGTGTACGTTATACACTCATTTTGTTCTGTTAACCTGCATGTATACGCAGCTTGGTCAAGGTGAATCTGCATATACCTCTCTTTCTTCATTCTTTGTAGTCTAAACTGTAATTCTTTGTTGTTGTCATGTTGTACTGTGATCTTTCATCTGAGTAAGTTGCCTTCTGAACTAATTCCTTGAAACTATCCTACATTTCATCACATCTGTAAACATTGTGGTTATGCATTCTGTCACATCTGATATCTCTTCTGTAGATTCATCTAGTTACCATATACAAGTGAGTTGTTCTGCTACAAGTGGGTTGCCATAAAGTACAACACATGCATCATAATGCCAACACAAGTTCACCCAAGTTAGGGACAAGCTAGCTAGTGTGAGCAAGACAGTTCCAGATAGATAACTAGTCAATTTTTCCCTGATGGGTTTCATCGAGGCTTGGGAAACCTTACCGATAGAATAAGTGTTAGGGAGAAGCTTCCAAACTGGGAGCGATTATGGGGTGATTGTGTCCAAGAAGAACTTCGCTGACATGCTCAGTCAAGGTCTCGCACCAAGACCAAAGATGAAGAGAAATTTTCCCTAGCCAGTAAAGAAGGCAAGTCAAACGGCAAGAAGAATAATGGTGGTATTGAGCCAAGCTCCAACGGCAAAAAGAAGAAAGATCCAAGCAAGATCAAGTGTTTTTCATGCCACCAATTTGGGCACTACAGTATGTAACGAATAAAGTTCGTATACACAGCAATAATCTTCAGAATCCTTCGAAGACAAGAACATCCATCGTAGGACAAGTAATGTATAAAAGAATTAATAAGATGATTGTTTACAACTGAGGGTCCTGTATATATACCTAGGCAGATACCTTTTCATGAGCGGTCATGTCCTTAGAGACATGCTTCTTCATTATTAACTACTAGTTAATTAATTATTATTTATGTTTAGTATTGTTTACATTTTTATTATTTTTAATATAAATTATATTCATAACATTGCCTTCCTCTTGAAAAGTTTTCTCCTCAAAGCTTACTGATGAAAGGGCTTGATCTCTTTTCCTGTTTTGAATATCTTCTCGTCTCAGAACTTTCATCTTCGTTGACACAAGTCAATATGATCCTCTAAGTGATAAACAAAATTGTCGGACTAAGAATGGATCTAACCATCCTAGATTAATCTTCTATGGGATCTTCTAGTCACTAGAAATTTGTAATGAATTTGTCATCATAGGACTGGATTCTACAAACTTCAGTATTCCTTGGAGCATGAATATGTTGCTTCTGTTCTGAATGGTTCACATATGTAGACTCACTTAGTTGTCTGGTCTTGTGATTCAGATGTCGATAAGAGGTTCTTCTGGTTAGACTTTCCCTTATCTTGTGTGTGGCAATTTCTTGATTTACTCCAGGTACTGTTGTAGTTAAGTTGGCTACTATATCATCACTTGGAATTTCCGTTGTTTGAACTGCAACATTTGAATATGTTTTAACTTCTATTGGTCTCTCATCTTCTTGCATTGTGATATTGATTGGATTGAATTTGTTCCTTTATCTTCTACTTGGACTGTTACAACTGGAGACTTCAATACTTCTTCTTGAGTAAGTTGTTCTAACTTATCATTTAATGACTTCTTGTCACTTTTAAGCTTTTTTATTTGTGTGAGAAGGTTTTGGTTATGATTCGTTAGATGTAAAAGTTCGTCATTTTTTGAATCGTTGTGTTTGTCCTTAATATGTTTCTCTTTATCTTTTATACTTTTGATTTGTTCTAATAACCTTTGATTCATGTATTTTAAGCACAAATTTTCTTCTTCCTTTCCTCGATTCTTGTTGAATTTCTTCTTGAGACGTTCATTTACTTCTTCTAATTTTTTCTCATATCTTTGGATTTCTTGACATTTTCAAGTAATTTTTTATTATGGTCCCTTACATGCAAAATTTCCTCATCCTTTTCTTTTGACTTACTGTAAAACATGTCTTCGAGATCTTTCTAGTTCTTTTCTGATGCATTGTTTTTTTGTTCAAGCTTTGCAAACTCTTTTTTTATTTGTGTTCGTGTATTACCTTGATGCTCTTCGGTGCTAAATAATCTTCCACATGTTGGACAACTTAATTTGCAATTTTTGTATATTTGTATATATATATATATATATATATATAACAATTATAGTATCCAATTTAGTTTTAGCAAAATGCACATTTAGTCCAAAATGTTGACTTGGTTTATAGGACTCATCCTTTCCTTCTTTCATTTGTTGATTATAATCCATTCTTTTTAGTTCAAAAATTGACCCCACTTTCTATTTTTAATCAAAATATTGTAATTATTTATTTATTTTTAATTGAGGTTTTTTCTTAACTCTTCCCTCTTTATATATATATCTTTTTTTAAGTAATATCTCTTTTTTTATTTCTTTATTTCTTTCTTTTTAACTTCTCTATAAAGATAGAGATGTATAACTCTTTTATTTTCGAATTATGATATTACCTACTTAAACACAAAAATGTGATAACCCTTTAATAACTATTGACTTTTCTTTCCATTCAAGTAGTGGGACCATACAGATCGATACCAAAAAATAATTTAATTTTTTATTTATATTGAGCAAATAGTTCGGAATACCAAGGGCTTCAAATAATCGATATGCTAGTAGCTTTATACAGCGTTGTAGCAATGGAGACTACTACTTCATACGACTTAAAAAAGCTCGAACAAGGGATTTTAGTGGTTGAGAATGCAGTGGCTAGGGTTGAAATAGACAACAGCGAAATTCAATGTAGGCGAAGATGGTGGCGGCTACCAAGTGCTATAACAGCAATAGTTATATTCAGCAACTGAATCATATAGTGTCGCAGCAATAGAAGAGGCGATGGTACATCAGTGGTAGATTTTTCAGCGAACTATGCAGGATGGTCGAGTAGTGGTGGTACGATACTAGAGCAGGTATGGTCGATCACTATGATTGTTGGTCTATGGAGGTAGCGACGTCGTCTTGTGGACAGGGAGTAGTGACAGGGTGTGGCAAGAAGACAGGGATCATACTATTGTGGCAGGACAGACAGCAAGTGGGAAATCACTTAGTAGCAGCAGCCGCAAGCGCGATTGGTTTGAACACGGTCGCTGCTTTGTCGGCGTGTTAGAGGATGGCGTACAGTACCACGGAAAATGGGGCTACAGCTGGCCCAAGGGCGGAAGGTGGCTCGAGGGGTGTCAGTTGGTCAATCATGGCAACGTGCAATGGAATGCCTAGCAGTAGTGTTTGTATCGATGAGTTCTGTGGGCGGAAGTTATGTGACCTGTTCGACGGAATTTTCAACGGTGGTCATTGAACTCGATGGAGCCTACAGACGACAGAGCTACGGCCAAGTAAGTTGTCCCTCCCTTTTTTTATATCTAAATTTTTTTTAATATATATATATATATCATTTTTTGTGTATAACTTTTTTTAATATATAATTCCCCCTTTTTATATATAACTTTTATTTTATTTTATTTTTCCTCTTTATTTATATCTTGATTTTTTAAACCCTTTTTTTATCTTTTATTTTTAAATGGACAAAGGCCTGATGGCAAAACTAGCAGAATGGAGAAACTCCAAAGTTATGTATCAAAATGCTTTGATTGCGATGACAACAAGGTTTACAAATAGTTGATGGCCAAAGGTCGATGATCTCAAAACGTGACTCTAATACCAATGTAATAAACAAAGTTCGTATACACAGCAATAATCTTCAGAATACTTCGAAGACAAGTACATCCATTGTAGGACAAGTAATATAGATTAAATAGTGTATAAAAGAATTGACGAGATAATTGTTTACAACTTAGGGTCCTGTATATATACCTAGGCAAGTACTCTTTCATGAGCAGTCATATTCTTAGAGGCATGCTTCTTCTAACTACTAGTTAATAAATTATTATTTATGTTTATCATTGTTTACATTTTTTTAATGTTTAATATAAATTATATTCATAACATGCTACTAAGTTCCCTAACCGGAAGAAAGGACCAAGTAGCAGCCTCTACAAAGATAGACGAGTTCTCTTCTCATTTTGATAATGAGTTCTCACTCATTGCTTGTACGGCAAGCTTAGTGGCTACCAGCTTATGGTATGTAGACAACATTGCATCCTATCATATGATGGGGTACAAGAACTACTTCAGCAAACTGATAGAGAAGGACATGTAGTTCCATGTTGAGATGGGAGATGATGGGAAGTACTGAGTCGAGGGCATTAGTATAGTCAAATTTGAGAGGGAGTTGGGAAACTCACTATTTTTCAGAGATGTCCTTTATGTTCCAGGGCTCAAGAAGAAACTAATTTCAGCTTCAACATTGGAGGATAAGGGGTGCGAGATGACCTTCAGACAGCATAGGATTTTCCTAAAACACTCAGACTCCAAGGTGGCCAAGCAAAATGGGGTTAGACATAAGAGCCTATACAGATTGCAGTTTGAGATACCCACAACATTGACCAACAGAGGGAATCGTGACTCAGTCAAGGAGATTGGGGAGTTATGGCATAGGTGCATGAGGCATCTACACCATCGTGTGCTGACAATTCTCAAGGAGATAGCAACAGAGTTGCCACAGTGCATCATGGACCAACATGAGGTGTGCAAGGATTGCACAATTGATAAGTATGCCAAAACCTTTTTTCCTAGCAAAGATAACAGGGCCAAGGGCATCTTGGACCTTTTTCATTCATATGTTTGTGGTCCCTTCTCTTTAATATCCCTTTTGGGGTACAAGTATTGTGTCACCTTCATAGATGATCACTCGAGAAAAACCTGAATATTCTTCATGAAGAAGGTCAAAGTCTTCTCAAAGTTTCAAGAGTTTATGGCCTTGGTTGAGAACCAGTCTGGCAAGAAAATCAAGGCGTCGAGGCTAGATAATGGTGGGAAGTACACCTTGTTGACCACTGAGAGTGGCACCTAAAATTTTTGAAGACTCTATGCCCGAGGATATGTCAGAGGCTTCATGTACCATCAGAGTCCAGATATCATCAGAGTTTTTTAACTCTAACTTCTTCTCATCTTCTTCTATGTTGTACTCAGATTCCGCAAGCCCTAAGCGGATGATGTAAAGTGATGCTAGTGTGATGAATTGAGTCATGTAACAGGCCTAGGTAATTTGGTACGTTGTCATCAAGTGAGTTTACTCTGGGAGGTTTTTTTTACTTGGTTAATTATTAGGTACTTTTGAGGACTTAATAATTAATTAAGTTTTTTCCTCCGAGTATAAACCCAAAGTCGGAGTGCGGCTTAATGGCGAGGGCTTGGGTGAGGCCCAGTGTCTAGACTCATTGTATATTACCATACTAGATCACTTGTAAAATTTCGTGAAATTTGATTAGCTCTAGAGGTCATTTTTTTATCTTTTTTATTTCTCGTTAGACATAATTTTTAATAAATTCTTATTGTAAAATGTAATAAGTGATGTTTAGAGAAGTTGTATGGGGTATGTGTGCTCAAAGTTACACACCTCTCACCCTCAACTTTCTACTAAGACACACGTTGAGGGGTAAAAAATAAGTTCTAGACCCTCAAAACCCACTTTTCCTAAGTTTATTGGAAAATGTGACAATAAATTAGTCCAAAAATTAAATAAATAGAGAAAAATAAAAGACTCCATGTGATAAAATGACATGGAAATGACTTAGAAATTATCTCAAGTCAAGAGTTAAGTCAAAGCACAAGTGGAAGATGATTTGGCACATGACATCTTAAAAGCAATGAGCACATGACAAAGCACAAGTGGGAGATGATTTGGCGCATGACATCTTAAAAGCAATGAGCACATGGGGAAATCAAATTCCCAAAGACAATTGGGGAAATTGATTTGATGATTTGGCAAATCGAATTTTTTGGAGATAATTGCATATTGGAGAATATTTTAAAGAATATTTGGATGGAGAAATTAGTGGAGCTTTGTCTCCACTCTCACCACACACCACACTTGACTCTCACACATGGCATCAACACTTGAGATAGGATCTATGCATTCCCTAAGGAGGACCATGCATTGCTTGATGGAGCTCAACACATGGCATGGGGAGATGTGTCATTCATTTGGCTTGGTAGTTGAGATTACGTGAGAGATGACTCTCTCTTGTTCCACACTTGGCATTCCTTGTCTTCACACATGAAGAGTTGTATTTTCTTGAGGAGATACATCGGGCCAGCTAGAGGAATTCGATTTGGTTGAAGAGCACGTGTCAAAGCTTCTCTCCACTTGGAATTCGACTTCTCTTCTTGGGATCTTCTCCAACACCACTTGTCACTTAGTTTCTCATTGGGATTTCCTCCCAAATTTATATCAAGAGACCCATTGGGCTCTCATTATGTATTCATGTTATGAGTTGTTGGGCTTGAGGAAACATTGCCAATTTGTAAACTTGTTTTTGCTAATAATACAAAGACTTTGGGGTATCATTGGTGGTGTTATCTTTCTATCTTGAGGTGATCTCTTTCCAATTATTTTTTGTGGTTCAATTTCTTATGCACGTGGATTGTATTAGTTTATATTGCCATTCATTGTGGATATATATGTGCAAATTATCTTGCATGTATCATTGATTTAGAGTAGTATTTTAGGAGTGAAAATTACTAATTGATTTTTGGATAATAAAAAAAAAATAGTCTTTCTCTCATTGTATTGCCCTATTTCTTTTATGTACGTTAATATTTGTTTCTTCTGGAATTGTGTGAAAGATTCTTTTGGGCATGGGAGAAGTCTCACATAGATCAACTCACCCCCGGATTCAAGATTTGAAAGACCCATTGATTTCAACCTCAAGGACTTCATCGAAAGAAAAGAAAAGAAGAGAGTTCCCTTTTTCCTATACTCTATTTGAATCTCATATAATTTAACTTTCATATTTCGTTTTATCTAAATCTAGAGCTTTCAATGATTATATGAGTTAATTAGAGCATTTTCCTAGACTAAACGAGTGTGGGGTTTCACTCCCATGACTTGGCTTAGTTCTTTTATACTAGTTGTGTATTATTATTTGTCTTTCTTTCATGCTCTCTCCACTAATTTCCTAATTTGTTTTGTAGTCTTTTGAGCAGCAACTCAAGTTCACTTTGGTTTCAAGTTTGGAGGAGGTACTCTTCTGAAAACTACTAATCCATCCTTTGCAGGACCCCTTGCATTTGTCGGGCAGCTTTGTAGCAAGGTTGTGAGCCATTTTGAGGCCCAACCTTGGGAAGGATGAGTTCTTTAGAGCGCTGCATCTTTTTCTCCCTAGATCGTGGGCCTTAGGAGGGCTTAATCTCTTTTTTTCATGTTATTTCCTCCTCATTTCAAGTCTGAAATTTGTATGTAATTTTCAGACTTCAAAAGGCTTTCTTAAGCCTCATTTGTGTTGAGTTCTCATCAAGGAAAGTCTATAGTTGAAGTATCTTATTGTAAGACTTCCTTGAGGTTCTTTGAGGCCTAGAGAGAGACTCGCATTCTCTTGTAACACACCTAATAAAAAGTTCATTTTTCTTGTGGGAGCTTGGGAATTTTCCCATGGCATCCCGCCTCCTTATTTAGAAGGAGGACTTCTTGGGTGGATTGATTCTCTTAATAGTTTCTAACTTACTTGCATGTTTTGCTCTTGTTAATCTAATTTAACTTATGCACAGTATAACTCATAATTTCAACACATAGCACTCACAATTTCTCAACTTTGCAATCAAGTTTGCTATTTCATTTGTTAGATCCCTTGTGTTGGGCAGATTTATTTTCATGGTTGTTTAAGCTACAACATTTTCATATCTTTTGGGCAACTTATTTTATTTGCTACAACATCTCTCAAGCAAGCATTTCACTTTTGGCTATATTTGATTGGTCTAGTTTCATTCACTTAGCATTCGCTTCACATGATTTGTTGATACATGCTTCACTATCTTTATGTCAACCTGTGCTCACTGTTATCTTAATTATATTGCTCATTGATATACCTTTGGAAGCATTTTTCATTTACTTGGAGCAAACTTATAAATTTTGAGCCACTTGTGAAATTTTTGTGCAATTTACCTTTACAAAGTTTGTGAGTTGATGATAATTTCCATTTATTGCTCCCATTAAAATACATTGGATACTTAAAGAATTTTATCTCGTTACACTCTACTGGGAAACAATAGCATCCACATGCATCTCATTTAGGCATTCTTAGCACTAATTTGCATTTCTAATTAATTCATCTCCAAGCATAAGCTTGGTTGAAAGATTCTTTTAGGGACCCTTTTATTTCATCAATTTGAGGAACATAGATCTTCTTTTGTGGCTAACATGGTGACCTTGCAATCATCAAAGCCACAGTCTCTGCAGCGCCAAAGGCATCGGGAGTGTTGCATATTCCAGGGGAGGGATCGTTAACACATCCTCAGTTGTCTTTCCCTGGGTGTCCCTCCACAACTCACGTTAGAGACTTGTTTCAAAATAGTCGAAAGAAAGGGTATATCTAGATAAGCATTTAGTTTTAAAATTTACCAAGATAACTGGATCTCACATTAAATAGATTTGCAATCATTCTAATTTACTCACTTTAGAGCATTTCAAATTTACTTGCAAATTGTTGAAAATAGCAACAACGAAAAACTAAAAATAGCATTGCTAAAAATAGCATTTCTGGATATACTCCAACTCTGTTAGAAATAGCAAAAAATAGAAATGCTAAAAATAGCATTTCGGGATATATTCCAATTTTAATTTGTCCTTGAATTAAAATTGAGAATTAAAATTTGAATTTAGTCTCACTAACTGTTTGAAAAATAATTAATTAATTCATCTTGAGTTAATTAGTTGGAGAAATTCAAACATGAAGTCTTTGTGAAGACATGCAACAGTTATCCCTTTGATTGAGGAAGTTATCCCTTAATTAAGGAGATAAGGATGAGTTGTATTTGAGTTGTAATTAGTTAGCTCAGTTAACCAAGTTAAGTCCAGTTAAATTGGTTCCAAACAGTTGGAGGAACTAATTGTGTGTTCAGTCAGTTAATGCATGCATGCATGCAACTAGTGTTCTCTAGATAACTGAATATTCTCTCATAAATAACTTATGCATGTCAATTCAGACAGAGACCCAGTTGAGATTAAAGGAAGGGTCAGTGTACTATCAGTTGGAAGAATTTTCCTGTAAAGGAAACTCATCCATGCAGAAGGAATTATCTTCTTCAGGATTGTGCGGTTATTTTAGAAGTCAGAGCAGTGTGTGAGGTGAGATTCACACAGGTTGCAGCTAGAGGACCTAGGAGAAACTACGCAAGGAAATAGGAGGCTTGGAGGACTGAAGGAAGGCATATGTGTTGTCTATTCTATCTATGAGCAGCATTGAGGGATTGTACTGAGAGTTGGATAGCTTGTGAGCTAAATCTTTGTATAATCCTGAGATATTTCCACTTGTATGATAATACAGAGATAGGAGTTTTTAGCTGAGGCTTTCCCCAGAGTATTCTTTTGTGTTCATGTGTGTATGATTTCTTCTTCTCTGTTATATGTGTTCTATTTGATCTTGCTCAAAATCGATTAAGCTTCCACAAATTTGTTTGTAGAAGTAGATCAAGAATTTTGCTTTAGTATATTGCATTATCAAGTGATCTACAGTGAAATTTCTACATGGTATCAGAGCTAGCTGATCCATAGAGAAATTTCTACATGGTATCGGAGCAAAGGTGATCAAAGCGGAGAACAACATACAAAGAAGAGAGAAGTTCGAAATTTTAAAGTTCTTGATTATAGGTACAGAATCGATTTCTTATCATATCTCAAAATTCACCAATGGGGTTCAATGGCTTGAGACTCGAGTATGCCCTGGATGGCAGCTCAAATTACATAGCATGGAAGGATAGCATGGAAGCGGTATTAGAGGACAACGGTTTGAAGGACTTCATTGATCAAGAAGTCCCCAAGACAGCAGTAGCTAATGCCCAAGAATTGGTGGAATGGAAGAAATGTGTGGCTAGAGCGAGAAGGATTCTTCTAGAGGGAGTTCGAGAACATATTATCTCGAATCTCTAAGGGAAGGAGACACTGTTTTCAATGTGGAAGACATTGAAGGATCTATATCAGAACAGCAACGATCAGAGGAAGTTGGCGCTGAAAGACAAGCTTCAGAAGATCAAGTGTGAAAAGGGCGACACGATCTCTACATATCTGAACAAGCTCACCACTTGCAGGGATGAGCTTGGAAGTGTAGGAATCACGACAGTCGATGATGATATGGTGAGTCTTTCTCTCCTCGATCTTCCTAAGAGCTGGCATAGCTACCAGGACTCAGTGAATGGAAGAGAGAAACTGCCAGATTGGGAACGATTGTGGTCGGATCTGATGTAGGAGGAGATCAGGAGAAGCACCAGAGATGGTTCTTCATTCAAGGAGGATGAAGAAAATTGCGTCTTAGCGAGTAAGGCAAGGAAAGGGAAGGAGAAGGATTCTCATCCCAAATCGAGTTCTTCTCATGGAGGGAAGAAGATTGACAAATCTAAAGTGAGATGCTTTAATTGTCATGAGGTGGGCCATTATGCACGTAATTGTCTATTAAAGAAATCCAAGAAGGGATCCTCGAAAGGATCTGAAGGTGAAGCATTGCCCTCTCAGTTAGAATTGGATTTTACCCTCACTGCATGCATGGTTTCATTGATGATGGGTTGTGGTTGGTTTCTTGACAGTGGAACCTCATTCCACATGATCGGCGAAAAGAGTTTGTTCAGTACCTTGGAGGAGAAAGACCTCCAGATACTCATAGAGATGGGTGACGATGAAAGGTACCGTGTTTCAGGTCAAGGTACGGTTGCTTTTCAGAGGGAGCATGGAGCTTCTATCACCCTGACTAATGTGAAGTATGTGCCAGCACTGAAGAAGAACTTGGTATCGATCGCGATGTTGGAGGACAAAGGCTATGACGTAGTCTTCAGTAAGGGAAAGGTTTTCCTTAGACACATCACCACGAGACAGGTGAAGCAGATCAGTTCACGAGTCAAGACCTTGATGTTCTTGAGGTTCAAGATGGATGCAAAGCCTTGAGGAGCAAGGCAACTGTTAGAGACTTGGTGGTTGAGAGGGAGAGTACATTACCTCTCAACATGTAGCGCTAGAAGAAGTCTCGGACAATTGTGGAGGAGCCACAATTGGTGAAGCAGCTTCAGGAGGTTGTGGAGCAACCACAACTGGAGAAGCCGAGAGGAGATCAAGTGGAGGCATACACTCATGCAGAGATCTCCTGTAGAGGGAAATTTCAAGCCAAGTGGGCAGAGGGATCGCATGCAGCCATACCTCTAGGTGTGAGGTGGGGCGATGTGAAGTGATAGTCCCAAGAAGGCTTAAATAGGGGCAGGATCCTTGAGGTACCCAGCCTCTTTGATTAGACCTTGCTACAAGAGCCCCGATGAGGAGTAGCAGGACTGGTTGAGTGGGTAGAAACAGATGCAGATGGAGCGGCAGAGGGAGCTTCAGCATCAGAGGGTGTTTCTAGCCCAACAGGAAGGTCAGTGGGGAGATCAGTTGCTTACTTCTCAGTAATTGAGTTGCAGTGTAGCATTGGGCAGCACGATGCAACATGACGAAAGGAGGTGCAGTGCAGGTGCAGTGTTGGGAGATAGGACCAGCAGCAGCACGGATGCAGCAGGAGGAATCAATGTGATTGATGCAGTCATAGATCAAAGTGACAGAGGCTAGAGCAGTCAGATACTGAAGAGCACAAAGGTGCAAAGTTTTCAGTCGACAGAGGCAAAAGCAATCAAAGACTTTGATGACAGATGCATCATTCTGATTCAGGTTGGATATTTTTTGTGTTTCTAAAGTTGTTGGAGCAACAACACTTGAGAGAAGTGTTGCATGCAGAACATTCCAAAGGTTCAGAATCGGGTTCAAGTTGAATGCCTTTCTTGTTGAGAGGGAGTGTTGAAAATAGCAACAAGAAATGCTAAAAATAGCATTGCTATAAATAACATTTCTGGATATACTCCAACTCTGTTGGAAATAGCAAAAAATAGAAATGCTATAAATAGCAGTTCAGGATATATTCCAATTTTATTTTGTCCTTGAATTAAAATTGAGAACTAAAATTCGAATTTAGTCTCACTAGCTGTTTGTAAAATAATTAATTAATTCATCTTGAGTTAATTAGTTGGAGAAATTCAAACATGAAGTCTCTGTGAAGACATGCAACAGTTATCCCTTTGATTGAGGAAGTTATCCCTTAATTAAGGAGATAAGGATGAATTGTATTTGAATTATAATTAGTTAGTTTAGTTAAACGAGTTAAGTCCAGTTAAATTAGTTCCAAACAATTGAAGGAACTAATTGTGAGTTAAGTCAGTTAATGCATGCATGCACGCAACTAGTGTTCTCTAGATAACTGAATATTCTCTCATAAATAACTCATGCATGTCAGTTCAGACAGAGACAAAGTTGAGATTAAAGGAATGGACAGTGTACTATCAGTTGGAGGAATTTTCCTATAAAGGAAACTCATCCATGCAGAAGGAATTATCTCCTTCAGGATTGTGCAGTTTTTCAGAGGTCAGAGCAATGTGTGAGGTGAGATTCACACAGGTTGTAACTAGAGGACCCAGGAGAAACTACGCAAGGAAATAGGAGGCTTGGAGGACTGAAGGAAGGCATATGTGTTGTCTATTCTGTCTATGAGCAGCATTGAGGGATTGTACTGAGAGTTGGATAACTTGTGAGCTAAAGCTTTGTGTAATCCTGAGATATTTCCACTTGTGTAATACAGAGATAGGGGTTTTTAGCTGAGGTTTTCCCCAGAGTATTCTTCTGTGTTCATGTGTGTATGATTTCTTCTCTGTTATATGTGTTCTATTTGATCTTGCTCAAAATCGATTAAGCTTCCGCAAGTTTGTTTGTAGAAGTAGATCAAGTATTTTGCTTTAGTATATTGCATTATCAGGTGATCTACAGTGAAATTTCTACATGGTATCAGAGCTAGCTAATCCATAGAGAAACTTGCACACAAATTTTGTTTATCTCGTGTGCTTGTCAAGATGAGTGATCTCATTATCTCTTGTTGTTGATTTTTCCCTTTAGCAAGTGCATATCTACTTATATATTGCAAGTAATACTTGGCATCAGTTGAATTTCCTTTGCAAGTTCAAGTTGTTCTTTAAAAGTAGCATCTAGCAAGAGGTGTGGATTTTCATCTTACCATCTTTACTTTACTTGCCAAATTGCTATTACATATTGATGTTTATGTTTATGATCATTGAATGACATCATCTTTTACTTGAGCATTTATTTACAAGTACAATTTGTATCTTGCAAGTGATATTTTATATTTTAACTAACATTTGTCAATTTGCAGGATTACTTGTCATCATCTTTTGAGTTTCCATCTTGATCAAGTATTTGTCATTTATCTTGAGCAACTATTTGTTTAAAGCACCGGTCTATGTTCTTTATCTTTAAGTGAATCTTTGAATATTGCTCATGTCTGTTTATTTACTTGCTCATATCTTTGGAATCAAGTTATCTTTGATAAGCCTTCCTTTCACCTTAGTCTCCTAGAAAATTCACATTTCATTAATTAACCTTCATTTAGGGACCAACCCCTTAGCTTTAACTAGGAGAGAGTTGGGAATAGGTGACAGCTCCATCTCTTAGTTTGCCACCAAGTCACACCTTGTGGGGTTGAGGATTTTTCCCATGCTAACCTAGGTGTGCAAGCGAAGCGGCAACACACCTCAAATGCATTCAAGGAGTTTTTTGTTGAAGTTTCACTTACACCCTAGGTCTAGTGTGAGGCTAGACTATCACACAAACACACTAGCAGTGTTCAAACAAAACAACTTTGCACAGCAAAATTATAACAACAGTGAAAACTATGAAAATTTCATCTATTGCAGCAATTGGAAATTATTGTCCTAACTGAAAATTTAGTTATGCAATTTATTTGCTACAACAAACAATGAATAAAATCACAATTGCAATTTCCACCATAAATTTTGACACTGTTATTTTTGGACAATTGTCCCCAGAAAAACCCAACTTGGCAAAACCAGTGCATCAGATGAGGGTTTTATTGTTATTCTTCGACAAAAAATATGAGTACAATAATTTGGATGCCAAACTAGCAATCCGATCTGAGAGTCACTGGCAAAATTACTCTGAGGATTTTTCCTCATCCCACCACTGATTTCAGCTCTCGAGACTAGCCCCTCAGCAATTCACACTGCCTTTTGTGTCAACCTCTATGCAGACCTTGCTACTTCTGCCTCTAGAAACTTCTGAAATCTGCAGCTTTGCTTCTCTTTGGCTCTAAAATTGATTCACTAGTCCTCTTGATCAAAATCTCGACCACCAGCTACTGAATCGACTACTCCTCCAGCTAATTCGAACTACTCTGCTGCTACTACCTGCACAGTCCCTCTGGGCAAACCCGCGCTTCATGAATCTGACTCTCCTAGCACTGAGAACCTCCACCGAAATACTTCTTCACTCCTTTGCCACCTGCTACTTGATCTCTGGCTCGAATCCTCCCTGCTTAATTACTCTGCTACTGGAAAATCAATCTACTTAGATCACTGAGTGTTTGTGCTAGTGTATTCTCCATCTACCCATCGACTTCTTCTTATAATCCTCTATTGGAGCACCAACGACAAAGATTATATCTTAATCAAGGGCCCAAATTAATCTTCTACCAATTTGTGTGAGTTTCTAGAGAATTCTCACCTTGACTTAATTAATTCTGGTTAATTAACTAGTTTTCCTAAGTTTAGACTTAGGAAACATCAAAAAATAGGTTAATAATCTAATTAAGTCATCTCTAGTTGGAATTTCTATAAACGATTTTTGGGTTTTGGAGATCTCGTGAATTCTAGCATCTCCACCAAATTTTGTGGCTAGACCACATCTGGTGCTACAAAAACTAACGCTTCCCTCTTAGCAAGGACTATGTTCTAACGTTGCACATCCTGCCACAACACTGTGTCTCTGTATCATCCTCTATCACGCTGTTGATGTCTGGCTGTTGCTGCCAACCAACTACTGCACAACTTTGATGCTACATCTGTGCTGCTACTGACACTACCATGTTGTTGCCAACCGTGCATCTACATTGTAACTCCCTCTCATATGTTGTTGCTACAACTGCAACTGCAACTAAGAAGCATCTGGAATAATTTGTCCCTACTACTGAAACGGGTTCTCCACCATACCTATTTGTTCTCTAAAATAGACAAACTTAGCTCTCCCTAGAGCTTTTGTGAGTATATCTGCAACCTGCTCTTCTGTGGGAACATACTATAGCTGCACTGCTCCACGTTGCACGCAATCTCTGATGAAATGACACCTGATATCTATGTGTTTAGACCTTTCATGAAACACTAGATTCTCAGAGAGCTTGATGCAACTCTGATTATCACAGTAGACACTTGTCACCTCCATCATATGCATGAACAAGCTTACCAATAGCTTCCGAAGCCATATAGCTTCACACATAGTTGTGCCATATACTCAGCTTCTATAGAGCTCAGTGCTACTGACTTCTACTTCCTGCTACACCAAGAAACCATTCCTGATCCAACACTGAAGCAGTACCCAGAGGTACTTTTCCTGTCCACTAAACTGCCTACCCAATCTACATCTGTGAATCCACATAGTCCGACGTCATCTCCTCGGGTATATCTCAACCCATACTCGATTGTACCGCACACATACCTCAAAATATGCCTTGTTGTTGCCCAATGTACCCCCTTCGATTCTACCATAAACTAACTAAGGGTATTGACTACGAAGTAAACATCTGACCTAGTGTTGACCAAATACATGAGAGAACCGATAAGTTGTCTATACAAGGTGGGGTCAACATCCTTGTCATCTGATGCATTTATCTTCTTCCAGTTGGTGATCATGGGCATAGACATGGTTATACAATCTTGTATTCTGGACCTCTTTAGAATATTTGTAGCGTATCTTCCCTGCCCAAAGAAGATCTCCCCGTCCTTCTGCCACACTTCCAATCCTAGGAAATAATGCATCAACCCCAAATCCTTCATATCAAACTCTGCTACCAGGTTCCTCTTGCAATCCTCTATGAGCCCTAATGATCCTATCAAGAAGAGATCATCCACATACAATACTAGGATGAGTGGCTCACCCTCTACCATCAAATAATAAAGGTTGGGATCCGTGTCACTCTTGACAAATCCCATCTGCTACAAGTAGTTGTTAATCTAACCATACCATGGCCTGGTAGCCTGCTTGAGTCCGTATAGAGCTTTCTTCAGTCTACACACATGAGTGCACCTCTCATGAGTCTCAAAGCCTTACGGTTGTTCTATGTACACCTCTTCCTCTATCACCCCATTCAAGAATGTTGTCTTGACGTCCATCTGTTGAATCTGCCACCCCATCCGAGTTGTTAGGGATATAACTGACCAAATAGAAGTGTATCTGGCAACTAGGGCGAAGGTCTCCTCATAATCTATCCCTTCTTTTTGTGCATACCCCTTTGCCACGAACCTAGCCTTGTACTTTTCCACACTGTCATCTATAGCATACTTGATCTTGTAGATCCATCTAAAACCTACAATTGATTTGTCTTCAGTCCTTGGCCTGATCCAAAATGGAATTTGGATAGACTCCTAAGTCTAAGTGTTCCTCACTGAGGAAAATGAAAGTCCAAGGAAGTTCCTGGAACTAGGCCCATTGCAGAGATCGTCTCATTCTAAATCTGCTTCAATTTGAATGGGCAAAAATGGACTTAGGATGCAAAAGTTATCGCAAAAAGAAGATGCCTTGTTTTTTGGGAAAAGAGGCAAAAATCCTTTAAAAATGGGCAAAAAAACCCTTATAAAGGGAAATCGCATCGAAGGAGGGCCAAAGGCAAACTTAAGCGGAGAGCGAGTGCACCCCCGATTGCTGATCCCCGACATATCGGGTCGGAGGCAAGCCTGCGCACATAACATGAGGTAAGGACCCCCGAGCCGATGCGATGTGCGGATCGCCGAAATCGATCGATCAGCATCAGTGGTGGTCATGACACGAGGCAAAGGCGGGACCCCCGCGCCAAGCGATATTGTGATTGCCGATATCGGCGATGCCATATGGGGAAAACCCCGACTCCTGCAATACACGATTGCGACAAGTCGCATTGTAATATCGCGTCGGAGTCATGCAATGGAACGGGCCACATATATATGCGCCGATGCGATGCGACCGGGCCCGAAAGGGTTTGTAAGTGCGTGCCAATGTATAATGTTTCAAGTCCGCCATAAAAGCCTTTTTTGCGGGATTTTCAATGTTTAATGTATTGTTAAAATACAAAGGGAAACCATGAAACATGGGCATTTGCGATATGCGACAGCGATTCCAAGCAAGCCCAATAAGAAAATAATGCGGATTTATGGATATTTGAAGTCCAATAAACACAGTTTTTGCGGATTTTTCCTGTGTTCAGTGTATTTTCCTGTGTAAGCCACGAATGATATTTTTGGGCTTTTCAACGCAACGTTGGTCCCTTCCGTTGCAGAACAGGTGTCCACCTTCTCTGAAAGTGTTAACAAATTATTGTTAAACGCTCAGAAGGGGATTTGAGCGGGTAGAGGTCGGGAGTCGAAGAGCCCGAAGGGGAAAACAAACCGACCAACGCCGATTGGCTTTAAAAAAAGCCACAGAATGACAGAATGAAAGGGGAAAGCAGCGCAGAAAGCAAAAGCGAATGCGCAGAGCAACCAAGGGAGTCACTTGGAGGTCAAGTAAAAAGCCAGAGAGTTGTACATGCTGAGAGCCAAAGAAGCCAGAGCCAGAGAGCCAGAGCCAGAACTAGAGCCAAGAGCTAGAGCGAGAGCCAAGAGCCAGAAAGCCGAGAGCTTCAAGAGCTAGGGGATAAAATGGTGTCTGAACCCACTGTTTCTGTGTAAAACAGCAGGAGTTGAGCCAAGAGCTTGTAAAAAGGACTTATACCATAATCCCAGAGAGCCTAGTCGAGTTGACTAGAGCTCACGAAGACGTAGCCCAAGAGTTTTGGGTGAACTGCTAATTAATATTGTTGTTCATGTGTCTGTTTTATTGTTGCATTGTCTATGCTGTTTTATTTACTGTTATATGTATTTATATATCAATTTGAGCACATCAACTTACAGCACAACAACAGAATTTAAGGCATGTAATCAGTTAAAAACAAATACCAACATACACCTATATTTTCAAGCATTTTTAATTCCACATGGGTTAATCAATAAGACTTGGGAATATTTAGAGCTTTGGAAGTGGGAGAAGTTCTTGTAAGTTAGGCAAGAAGCCTAAGTGCCCCATTTTCAGATCATGGCCCCACCTCTCAAACATCATTCGTCATGATAGAGCTATACTCTTCTACCATGGCATCTACCCACACATGATGTTGTGCGACTTCCTAAAACCTGGAAGGTTCTGCAACCTGAGCCACCAATGCTTGATATCTGTCAAGTTGTCTGCATTGTCTCTTGTTCGTCCTAAGAGTTCCAATAAACTCCTATGCATCTCTCAATGTTTGACAAACCTCTCTATTGGCTCGACCACTAGTGGTGGGAAGTTCAGCCAGCGCCTCATCCTGCCTCTGTTGCTCCATCTAATGTGAACTCCCTGAATCTCCTGCACCTGAGGAAATACTGGTACTAGTCATTGTACTCAATCCCTATGACTGTCCTACTACTGGTCCCATTGGCTGCCACTGTGGCGGGACCAAAGGAGCTTATGCTCGTTGATTCTGATCACTTGCAGGCATCTTAGGAGATCTCCTAAAAGCTCTGTCCTCCATGAACTTCACATCTCGTCTCACCACAATCTTCCTACTGCTAGAAATGTAGATCTTGTATGCCTTTGAGGTTTTGCTATACCCAACAAGAAAACCCTTCTTTGCAATCTGATCCAATTTGGTGCGCTTTTCATCTAGCACATAGCAATAAGAAACACTGCGAAAGATCCTGAAGTGACTAACTTTTGGCTTCTTCCCTATGAAGACTCACTCTGGCGTTTTCTTCCCCAATGCTCTATGGGGAGTCTTGTTCTGAATATACATTGTCATGTGACGTGCATCCGCCCATAAAAACCTAGGCAAATCCTGGTCATATAACATAGTTTTTGCATCCCCAACTATGGTCCTGTTTTTCTGCTCGCTACCCCATTCTGCTGTGGATTATTTGGAATTGGCCATTCTCTTTTGATGCCTTCCTTCACGCAAAAATCTATGAAGTCTTTATCAATATATTCTCCACCATTATCTGAGCGAAGCACCTTGATCTTCTTCCCTGTCGTATTCTCCACGAGAGCTTTAAACTCTCTGAAATGATCGAAGGCCTCATCTTTGGCCTTCAAGAAGTAGATCCAGGTTTTCCTGGAATGGCCATCAATAAAGGTGACAAAGTATTTGGCACCAGTGAGAGCTCTAGTGGACATCGGGTCACAAATATCTAAATTATAAGTCCAAACACGGCATCTACTCTATTGTCACTTCTTGGGAATGTTGCCTTAGCGTACTTCCCAAGTACGCATCCTTTGAACACATCATCATGTTCCGTGCCGAGTTCTAGAACCCTTGTTACTGTTTGCCTGGGTATCTTGAGTGTTCCATGGTGGAGATGTCCCATTCTCCTATGCCATAACTCATTCAGTTCCTTCCCACTGTTATTCTCACTGCCTATTAGTGCCATTGGAGAGTCACGCTGCAACCTATACAATTTGTTGCTTCGAACTCCAACCTGTCTTACCCTCTTCCAACTTGAGTGTTTGGCAAACACTTCCTTCCCTATGAAGTGGATATCATATCCTTTATCCTATAACTAGGATACTAAATTCATACCTAATCCTGGCACATGCAATACATCTGTAGCGTTGGTGCTTGCTCCTGACTCCCTCTGAAAATTGATGGTACCTCTCCCTATTGGAGTACACTTTGTGATGTTTCCATTGTAATCCGGAAGTCCATTTGCTCCTCCTTGTAGCTAGAGAAATATTCTCTAACCCCTGTCATATGATTTGATGCTCCACTGTCTATATACCAGACACCTTGTGAAGTTGATCCTGTCAAGCAAGCAAATTCATCCTCCAACCTAGAAGACAAATTTGAAGCCTCCTAAATGTCAATTTTGTCCATGGTCATACTGAAGAATTTATAGTGTGCTATTTTTTTTCTACCCAACACTAATTCTACAGCTGCAAAACCCTCTGTGTCCAACCAGAAATCTGCAGAGTTGTAGTTGCTCCCTTTCACTGTTGGAATCACAATCCCAGGCAATTCGACTTTCTTGCAACTGAAAATCGAATTCTTGCCCAAACAACTCGCCCTGCCTGTCAACGAACTGCATTGCCTCAAGAATTTCGGCCTGTTGCTCCCACTGAGCAGTGAAATTCTCTTCTCTACTTCTGAGCTCCTCGTTTGATCACTCACGCTTTGATACCATGTGAAAATTTCATCTATTGCAGCAACTGGAAATTATTCTCCTAACTCAAAATTTAATTATGCAGTTTATTTGCTATGACAAACAATGAATAAAATCAAAACTACAATTTTCACCATAGGATTACTACGGAAAACAAAATACTGGAAACTGAGAAATTCTAGCACACACAAGAATTTTGACACCGTTATTTTTGGACAATTGTCCCCGAAAAACCCAGCTTCGAAAAACCAGTGCAACAAATGAAGGTTTTATTATTATTCTTCAGCAGCAAATTTGAGTACAATAATCTAGATGCCAAACTGGCAATCCGATCTGAGAAAGTCATTGGCAAAATTATTCTGAGAATTTTTCCTCACCCTAAAGCTAATTTCAACTCTCAAGACTAGCCCCTCAGCAATTCGTACTTCCTTCTGCGTCAACCTCTGCACAGTGCTTGTGACAGCCTTGTTGCTTCTGCCTCTGGAAACTTTTGAAATCTACAGCTCTGCTTCTCTCTAGCTCTAGAACTGATTCATTGGTCCTCCTGATCAAAATCCCAACCACCAGCTACTGAATCGACTTCTCCTCCAGCTAGTTCAAACTACTCTATTGCTGTTGTTGCTGCCTACGCAGTCCCTCTCGGCAAATTCGCACTCCCTCAATATGACTCTTCCGGCACTGAGAACCTCCACCGGAATACTGCTTCACTCCTCTGCCACATGCTACTCGATCTCTAGCTCGAATCCTCCTGCTTAATTACTCTGCTACTAGAAAATCTATCTACCTAGACCATTGAGTGTTTGCATTGGTGTATTCCCCATCTACCTATCGACTTCTTCTTATAATCCTCTGTTGGAGCACCAATGGCCAAGATTATATCTTAATCAAGGGCCTAGATTAATCTTCTATCGATTCGTGTGAGTTTCTTGAGAATTCTCACCTTGACTTAATTAATTATGATTAATTAACCAATTTTCCTAAGTTTAGACTTAGAAAAACATTAAAAAACAGTTTCATAATCTAATTAAGTCATCTCTAGGTGGAATTTTCAAAAATGATTTCTAGGTTTTGGACATCTCATGTATTCTAGCCTCCACCAAATTTTGTGGCTAGAACACATCGATGCTAAAAAAAACTAACAAAAACAATAAAGTACACATAATATAGATGCCCCAAAACTTGTTTTATTAGTCCTTTAATAAACAATCATAGGGCTCCTGTACCACAGATCATGGCCCTTTATGAAACCTGATACAAGACTACTATACAACGGTATACAACTAGGCTTTGAGATCTGCTCCCTTAAACCCTCAATCTGCCCAACAAAATTAAAGACAAAACACTCAACTTACTTGCTAGTTGAGTTCCTTTTCTTCCAGCCCTTTCAGTTTTGTTGTCCACAAAGAATCTACTCCATTAGTCCTCTATCCTAGCAGTCCATTACCACCTTTTCTCACAAAGAAATAGCTCCTTTTATTAGCCCTGCACTAACAATGACTTACAGTGGGCTCTTCCTTTAGTCAATCTACTTATCATCCTTTAAAACTTTGTTGTTTGGTCCTCCTTTACCAAACAAACTCCAACAATATGCTCAGCACCCTTCCAACACAAAACAACAGCCTTCTACACACTCTTCCACAGACATCGTCTTCTTTTTCTCATGGTTCTAAGCCTTCTAAAGGGTTTCATCCTTCCCTCTCAACCTTCCTGCACTTGGCCTGAGGCCCTCTCGTCCTACTTTGAGACAGCCTGAGGTCTCGGCCTCTTCCTCAGGGCTTCAGCCTTCCTAAACAGAACAGACACGACCAGCTCCTGCTGTAACTCAGCTTGCTCAGAAAACACACAGAATTGCTCACTCGACTTTCTTCTAGAGATCTCCATGTCCTTAGATTTACTCCAGCTCAACTCCTTTTGAAGTGCTACGACTCACTCTTGGCTTACTATTCACACAAGGATGAGATCTTATGATGTGGTGAAATGACCTCCAAGGTTTCACATATTTATAGTGTTCATAGGGTGACTAATTAACCCTAAGGGTCATGTCTCTTGACACCCAACCGACCTGAGCCAACATGCTCAAACACCAAAATATTATAAATAAAATTCATTTTCTTGTTCTAAACCCACTGCTTTGGGTTCAAAACCCTAGGCTTGGGTACTTTTCCCACAAACATCCATTTTTGTGGGTTTTCTCCACACAAACCTAATACCCAAGGGCTTGTGGGAGTACCTTCCAAGCTACACTATTTTCAACACTTTATGCCAAGGAGGGAATTAGGAGGGCGCTAACCACACCATATAGCTCTCAGCAAAACGGGGTGGCGGAGTGCAAAAACAAGGCCATAGTTGGAGTGGCCAAAGCCATGTTGCATGACCAGTGGTTGCCCAAGTTTCTTTGGGTTGAGGCATGCAATACAACAATTTTCTTGCAAAATTAGAGCCAACACAGAGTGTTGGTGTGAGTTACACCCGAGGAGGCCTTTACAAGCAAGAGACCGAATTATGTCACATTTATGGATATTTGGCAGCATGGTGTACTTCCATGTAATAGCAGAGAAGAGATCGTAGTTGGAGCCCACAGCAAAGAAGGGTATCTTTGTGGGTTACAACAAGAAAGCTAAGGCGTACAAGGTATATGTACCAGCATTCAGGAAGACAATCATTAGGAGAGATATGAAGTTTGAGAAAGAAAGGGCTTTGAGGAAGTCCTTAGAGTGTGAGCAAGCAATAGTGCAGGAGGAGCAGCAGCAAGCTCCCAAGCAGGAGGCTAATCCAACACCTCAGACTATAGTTGTACACATTGATGGGCAGCTTGAGTAACATGAGGACGAGGGGGAAATGCAGGTGCAGGAGAGAATGGAGCCCATTCAAGGCATGTCCCCCAGCACAGGGAGGAGAGCGAGATGGGCAGAGCAGTTGACCCAGGAGGCGCAAGAGCAAATTAGTGCTCCTAGTACATCAATTCGACAAAGTAGACAGCCACAGAGGTACACAAGGTATATGGCACTCATGACAAAGTTATTGGATGTTGAGCCTGTTGGAAACACTGAGAGGGGGGGTGAATCA
Organism: Pinus taeda; assembly: GCA_000404065.3. Taxonomy (NCBI): domain Eukaryota; kingdom Viridiplantae; phylum Streptophyta; class Pinopsida; order Pinales; family Pinaceae; genus Pinus; species Pinus taeda. The sequence goes on from APFE031461371.1 coordinate 46,943, forward strand.
ATATTCCTTTTCAATTGTTACTTTTACTAGTTAGATCACTTATATTTAGAACACAAAATGAAGAATAAGAATAAATGCTTTTATTAATTTCTTCAATAAATCAAGTACAATATATGTAGGGCTCCAACCCTAGATGAAGACACAGATCTTCAATCTCTCAGACTCCAACCTGTATTTGTCAAGCACTGACTTGGACTTCCAAGCCTCCAACCTTGTCAATTTTGAGGCACGAACCTCAAGGGCTCCAACCCTATATCTAGTTCGGGTTTCTTGAGGACTCTGATCCTCTAGGGTTCCAACCCTATCCTTCAAGGCACCAACCTTGTCTTTTCAAGGGTCCAACCCTCAACTTCACTTCGTCAATATATATTTGGTTATACTTCATGGCTCCCAATGTCTTCTTCAATGAGCATTGTCAATCTTTGCTTAGTCTTCACTTTGGTCTCGACTCTCCACATTATATCATCAATGACAACCTTGTTCTCTTAGAAGGTGTCACCACTACTCTTCATCGTACCCAAGCAATTTCTCCAAGTCAACTCATGATGTCAGTGAGCATCATGGTCTTCAATGTTATCTTCAAGACTACAATGTGTCTACAATGAACTGCACTAAGTTCTGCACCTACTCTAAGCCTCTTCAAAGGCTTCTTCAAGAACTTCTCAAGAGAGACTTCACAATGCTTTGCCCAACAAGAGATTTCTCCACAAGTTTTTCAATAGATACTCCAAAATGTCTCACTGCACCAAGCCTGCTCCAGAGATTGCTTCAAGGTATGTCTTCACAAAGCTCCAAATGCTCTTCGAAACTTTCTTCAAGGATGCCTCAAGGTCTTCAACGCTGCTTCAAGGTGACTTCAACAAGTTTCTAGGCCTGCTCAAAATATATGGTGGAGTATGCTTCACAGTAGATGCCCAAACTCCCTTAAGTGTCACCTATCCAAAATACTAGAAGTCTGTTGCTACCTACCAAAAAAAATTGTTCCAAAATTCTGCTCCAAAGGTGTCACAAAGGATAGCCCAAACTTGGTTTCGAAGAGGTCTGAAGTATATTAGTCTTGTGATTCGAGCTCACAGGTCAAGCCTCTAATTTAGAAATTTCAATGAGGTTTATCCACCAAGTCTGAAGGTTAAATGCCACCACAAATCTACAATATAAGTGTGCTTACCACAGGTTTGCTGTCCACTGTCCGAGCCTTTGTAGACAATCCTGAGCCCTCCACAGAGTGAAGTGCAGATCAACCGAGCTCCTTCTAGATGCTAAAACTGAAGGGATATTACAGGTCTGTGTTCCTTTTTTTTTATGTTGCAGGTCCGAAATGGATGGCACAGGACCAAATTACAGTTACAGGTACGAGTAGCAGAGTTGCAGGATCGAGTTGCAGAGCTACAGGTCCGACTAATTCAGAGTAAGCTCTGTAATGAACTCCAGAAAATAGGTGCAGCTACAGGACCAAGATTTTATGCCCAAACAAAGTTTTCCTCGGTGTTATTCCTGTCCTTCCACTTCTGAAATCTTGACCGAGCTGAATGGTAGAAATGACAAGGTTAAACGTCATATATATACACATTTCTGTCCTTTAACAAATAGACACGACTTTAGGAGGGAGGCTGACTTGAATCCTTGAGCATAGGTCGGCTCAATATCAGAAATATATTTTTTTAACTTGAAAATTTGATATCTCACAAACTACTAGGAGTTTTGGGACAAATAAGGACTCAATGGAAAGAGGAAAAAATCCTCTTTCAAATGGTTTAGGTCCCATGATGAAAGGTTGCTCCTAAGGTGTTAAAAAATAGTTTTCTTTATGACTGTTTTTGAATTTTTTGTAGTGCAGACCATGGGATGATTGTTTTTGAATTTTTAGTGAAAAATATAGGGACTAGAATTTAAGGGCTTTTTCATTGTCATGACTCCAACTATGTCATTATATTATTTCCATGCCATCGTGTGGTCCTCCATGTCATCATATGTCACCAAATGCTTTAAGTGAGATCTCCACTTGCCATGTCTTCAATTATGTCATCATATGTTATCAAGTGATATCCAAGTCCTTCATGTCATATCATCAACCATTTTCCATGTCATCAAATGTAATGTGTTATCATTGTTAGGGCAAGGGGTTGCATATAAGGATTAGGGCTCCATACTTTGTCATTAGGATTAGGCATCCTTATCAATCAAGAAGAGTTTGTCATCATGAGCAAGGACATCATCATGGTTTTAGGGCTTTATCATCAAGAGCAAGGATATCATAATATGCATGAGGTTATGGCATCTTCATGGTTAGTTCAAGGACATCTAGGGCACTATGATCAAAGGGAATCTAGGGCAACATCATAGCTCACAATAATTTTCCATCACGAACAATGCCATATTGACATCAATGACAACCTTGATTAACAAAGCCTTGCAAGTACCAGGAGACAGTCACTTAGCAGGTGTGGAGAGATGCCATGGTGGAGTATGCCTCCATCATGAAAAATGATGTCTGGGAGGTGGCAGCACTGAGGGCAAATCAGTGGCAGGCTCTGACTGGGTCTACAAGATCAAGCATGGGGTTGATGGGAGCATCGAGCAATACAAGGCAAGATTTGTGGCCAAGGGATTCTCGCAAGTAGAGGGCATAGACTATGATGAGACATTTGCCCTGGTCGCTAAATATTCGTCTATTAGGGCCATTACAGCCATTGCAGCTCAATTGGGGTGGAATATCCACCAGATGGACATTAAAAAAGTGTTCCTCAATGAAGTTGTTGAGGAGGAGATTTATATTGAGCACCCGGAAGAGTTTGAGACATCTAACAGGGAGACTCATGTGTGCAAACTTAAAAGAGCCTTGTATGGGCTCAAACAAGCTCCACGGGCATGGTATGCTCATATTGACAGCTACCTTCATGGATTGAGCTTCACTAAGAGTGAAGTAGATCCCAACCTCTACTACAAGGGATTGGATTTCACTAAGAGCGAAGCGGACCCCAACCTCTACTACATTGTTGTTGGAGGTGAGTTGCTCATTCTGGTATTATATGTGGACAATTTGATTCTGACAGGCAGATAAGATCATCCAGGAGTGCAAGAGAGTTCTTGCAAAGAGAATTTGAGATGAAAGATATGGGGTTGATGCATTATTTCCTTGGATTAGAGGTTTGGCAGGGAGATGGGGAGATCTTGTATACGTCAAAGCCTCCATTGTAGGCTTTAGGGTATTGTCAAAGTCATGTATACGTCAAAGCCTCCATTGTAGGCTTTAGGGTATTGTCAAAGTCAATGTGTTTATTGGTTAAAGACTCCCCCATCATCAAGTCAGCCTCCTCAACGACTCCTTCAAGTCTGCCTCAAAGAACTCCCATAAAATGAACTCATGTCGACCTATAAGAAAGATGCAACTCTTCATGAACATATGTCAGCCTATTTACATGTGGAAACCACTATATATACAAGCCTGGGATCTTCGCATTACACCAACTCAGAACTCACAATTTCAAAGATATATTTTGATGATCACAAAGAGGAAGTTTAGGTGCAATCTCAGAGGAAGTTTTTGATGCAATCTCAGAGATAAGTTTCGGTACCATTACAAAATGGAAGCTCGGACTTCACAGAATTTTTCGGTGATCCCAAAAATAAAGTTTCAATGTTTACAGTGGACAGTTTCAATGCTATCTCAGTTTCCGACTATATGGTGACCATGTTTTTGAGCTATTACAGAGATCACAGTTTCCTATCTTATTTCGATGCAAAAACAATGATGAATTCTCACCACAGTGCCATGATCTCAGAGAAATCTCAGTGAATGATTTCGATGTTAGTACCAACACAATGATGTAGTGTCAGTGCAAACACAATGATAAGGATTTGATGCAAGCACAGTGATGAGGTTGACTTGATGGATGGAGGTTCTCTTGAGTCTAGATTGTAAGGGTCTTGGTCGTCTCATCATTTGAATCTACTGAAGGAAAAATTTGTGACTAGGTTTTCCCCTCGAGGGGGGTTTTGCCCTAACAACGTGCCTACATCTTGTGTTCTATTCTATTTGTTACTTGGCATTAGTCTTGATGATAAGAAAGATAATTAATAAGAACTAATAATAATGATGAAAAACATCACAAGTTAACGTCATAATAAGGGAAATCGTTTTAACTGCCAACTCCATGGATTTTCCAACATGGTATCAGAGTTATGGTCAAAAGGCAGTTTGAAGATCACTTGGGTGCATTTGTATCAAGCATCTTGAAAGGCATAGTGAGACAGTTCGGTCACTTCAGAAAAATGAGTAACCATGTTCAGTGCAATTTCAGTGATATAAGATTCAGTGAGAAAAGGTCTCAGTGATGAAGAAGGCCTCGATACTATCATAGGCAGAAGAAGAAGGGTCTCGGCACAGTCTTGGTGCTTCCACAATATTATGATCTCGTGACCTCAACTCGGTGTTATTTCAGTGATGCTAATACAGTGTATAAGACTTGGTTCTATCACAGTGGTGATATCACAATCAGAAAGGCTCAATGCTATTACAGTGAGAAGGTCTTGATGCATAACAATACTCTCACAAGGGCGAGGACTTCGCATTACTTACTCAGAAATTCGAAAAGGCACTTCAGAGTTTCGGTGGCACTACAAGGATAAGCTGACCACAGTTCAATACCTTCACAGTAACCACAATTTCGGTGATATTGCAAGGTGATTTGGTGCTACTTCAGTATCATAGATTGGGTGCCATTCCAGGTCAGTGCCACTACAAGGACCTCAATTTAGAGCCATCACAATGACTTCAGTTTGGTAGTAGCACAATGACATCAATTTGGTGCTCTTAATAAGATATATCAAGGATTTGAATACAAGCACAAGGGACCCGCTTAAGGTAAATCAAGTAGGTATTGTCAAAATTGCACATAAGGTGTCAAATCAGAGGTATGCAATTCACAAGGTACGTATGTTCATAAGCATTTAAATTCCTATTATCTCTAATGGTTAATATGATCCTTTTTTATAACGAGACTAGGATAAAGGTAGTACACCCTAGATTAGAACCTTAATACTTGTCTTTCTAGAATTTACAAATAATCTAGGATGTCAAATAAAAGGTCCTATTGTTGATTGAAAGAATGAACAACTTATCATAGGATTCCATCCTCCATGATTATGTAAAAGATCTAACTTAAGAAGTTAAATCATGTCCTTGGTATCACATGTTGTGCTTGTAAGTATATACTACGGGTGCAAAGGATGATGGCTTAATACAAAGAGAACACTTTAAGAAATCCTTACCAGGCTTGCCAAGAACATCTCCAGATATGTTTCAAACTATACACATTACAAGATTCTCTTAAAGGTGAGATCATCTTATTTTTGAAGTTTGTATTACATTACTAACATTGTTATGTCTAGCTATCTTGAATCACTCCTATTCTTAACTAATTTTATAGAACCCTAGACAAGTTCTCTAGAAAACCCTAACCGAAGGGTATGCTAATGTGAATGTCTAAAACCCTAAATTGATTAGGATTATTGGGAAATATTATTTGAAGTTTTGGTGTAGTATGATCCAGGTTATTTGAAGTTTTGTTGATGATGTCATGTTTGGGATTTTGGTATGATCATAAACCTAACTTGTTAAGGTTGAATGATGTTTGTCTGAGATCCCGAACCTTTGAAAGTTTGGAATAGTAGGGTTTGCTTTGTTGTGTTATGAAACCCTAGATCCTTAAGGTTTGGTTGATAAGCAAAACCTTCATTATGTATTTAGAGTCCTAGGGAATGAAACCCTAGGTATGTGTTTATCTTGTCGAAACCCTAGATTGGTCTAGATCGATACATGTCTAATATGTTAATATTGCCTGACATGTGTTATGCTTATGATTGATAATGAATTCCTAGATGTATGAGTTGACCTGTTTATCGTGAATCCTAGGGTTTGGAACTAAGCCCTAGTCAAAGTTTGTTTCTCTAGGATGATAGTATTTGTGAAATGCTAGGGTTTTGGAGCTAAACCTTAGTAGAAATGAAATTCTCTGATGTATGATGACAATGTGATAATTTGAGATTTGTGAAAAACTTAGTTTTAATTGTGATTAATGTTTGATTGAAAAATCTAGGGTTTGCAACTAACCCTAGTGAAAGTTGGTCATGCTGATGACTAAACTGTGATTGGTTTTGATTGATTAATTCTCGTGTATGAAATCTAGGATTTGTATGAAACCCTAGTGGGAAGTCTAACATATGAATTATGAAAGTTGTTAGATTCATTGATTTGATTTGTTTCTAGGGTTTGCTATATGAAGGAACTTGTTGAAAAAAAAAAAATATTGGAACCCCAAAATAGTGAGTTTGAAATCTTGATGAGCTATGAATGTGATTTAGGGTTTGTAACTAAACCTGGGCAAGAAGTTGAAGTATTGAAGTATAGTCTCTTGATGATTATGTTTGTAAAGTCTAAATGTTTCCGTTGTTATAAGTTTTTTGATATGGCTAACTCCATGCTTCTATAAGTTTGGTTGTACTTGCTATCTAAGTTGTGCAAGTACATCATCTTCAAGTTGGTGAAGATGATCGTAAGTAAAGTTGATGTGATAAGCATGATATATGAATGACTCTGATAAGAAGGACGGAAGCCATGAAAGATTCTCCAATGTCGTAAAGAAGAAGTAGAACTCCCTAAGTTAAGAGGGAGTCTGGATGAAATTGCCTTAGGTTAAGAGGGAGCTTGAATGAACGAAATCTCCCCAGGATAAGAGGATGGTTGAGAATATTCATTGCATAGGAATAATTAGATCCTTTCTGAATAAGAGGGAGTGACAGATATGGTTATCTACTTCATGTGTCATGCACTAAACCAAGGCTAGCAGTCCTAAGTTTAGTGACGGCCATGAGTGAGAGTAGGAAATTGGAGAATGCATCTTGAGGTGCTGCTAAAAGAAGAAAAGCAGGATCCGATTGAAGAATATGTTGCTCCATATCAAGTAGGAAAAAGAAAGTGCATGATTGATGAATCTTCTATCAAAGGTTCAGTTGATAGTCCTACTATGAAAAGTTGAGAAGCAACATCAAGTTGTTTGGAAGACCCCGGAGGTTCGTATTTGATTATGTACATGTGAAAGTATATCATTAATTGGGGTTGTGTTTGTACAGGTAAATCTCTCGAAGGTTTTGATAGCGTGTTGGTTACCGATCAGTTTGATCGGAGAGATTTGTTGTCCTTGATCTGCTGGATCAAGGAGTGTTAAGGCTTTGTGAGTGAAGCATTCTCTGGGAGGACATCTGGTCGGCACTTTGTGTTGATGTCTAGGTCCCGAAGTTGGGAGGGTGACGTTGGTCATTGAGTTCTGACATGCACTTGGATTTCTAGGTTGATGGTTAGCAAGTAAGCCTGATGGTACCTAAAGAGGTTGAAAGCTTGAGTCCATCTTAGTCCCACCCAGATAAATTGCCCTGGTCAGGAATCTAGTTCGTGGCATTGCGGTGCCTAAATTGCTAAGAGACCAATGGATAGATTGCCCTGGTCATGTATCTAGTCTGTGGCATTATAATGCCTCCTAAACTTCTTCATAGATGATGTGCTGAGATCTTCCATGTACCTCTTTGATTATATGTAAATATGAATAACCCCCTAGTTAAGAGGGAGTGTTGGAAAATGTAACTAGGCTTGGTCTTCATAATTGTACTTGAAGTCAAAATGTAGTATACTTGTCAAAAGAAAAGCAAAAAGAATTTTATTATTATTGAAATTGACTTATTAAAACATGGGTTTCATGCTTGGGTCATGTATACATCAAAACCTCCATTGTAGGCTTTAGGGTATTGTCAAAGTCAATGTGTTTATTGGTTAAAGATTCCTCTATCATCAAGTTAGCCTCCTCAAAGACTCCTTCAAGTCAGCCTCAAAGAAATTGTCATAAAATGAACTCAAGTCTGCCCATAACAAAGATGCAACTCTTCATGAACATATGTCGGCCTATTTCCCTGTGGCAACACTATATATACAAGCATGGGATCTTCACATTACACCATCTCAAAACTCGCAATTTTAGAGATAAATTTTGGTGATCACAGAGAGGAAGTTTCGGTGCAATATCAAAGATAAGTTTCAGTACCATTACAGAATGGAAGCTTGGACTTCACAAAAGTTTTCGGTGATTCCAAAAATAAAGTTTCAAAGTTTACAGTGGACAGTTTCAATGCTATCTCAATTTCGGACTATTATGGTGACCATGTTTTCGGGCTATTACAGAAATCTCGGTATTATAACAATTTCAGTGCTATCTTATTTCAGTGCAAAAACAGTGATGAAGTCTCACCACAATGCCACAATCTCGGAGAAATCTCAGTGAATGATTTTGGTGTTAGTACCAACACAGTGATGTAGTCTCAGTGCAAACACGGTGATAAGGATTTGATGCAAGCACAGTGATGAGGTTGACTTGATAGATGGATGTGGTCTTGAGTCTAGATTGTAAGGGTCTTGGTCGTCTCATCTTTTGAATCTACTGAAGAAAGAATTTGGGACTGAGTTTTCCCCTCAGGGGGGACTTTGCCCTGGCAGCGTAACTATATCTTGTGTTCTCTTCTATTTGTTACTTGGCATTAGTCTTGACGATAAGAGAGATAATTAATAAGAACTAATAATAATGATGAAAAACATCACAAGTTAATGCCATAATAAGGGAAATTGTTTTAACTGCCAACTCTATGGATTTTCCAACAATTAGAAGATCAGTGACCAAGAGGGAGAGAAAGAAGAGGGTTGAACAGCTCTTCACAGGCCAGCGTCATCACGGTCGTATAGTGCGTAGCAGTGTACAGAGGAAGAGCGCATTGTGCGTTCGTACAGTTCGTACAGTGCGTAGGGAGTTTATACTAAGCAGTCATGCAGTAACACAAGTGCGCAAGGGTTGATTTGGTTCTGCTTATTTCAGCAGAGGATTTCGCTGTAAAAGGGAAGTGCTCCCTTGTTGTAAAATTCTGAAAATTATTATTTTGTTGAAGCTAATAGAAAACACACACAATTGCAGGTTTTCCTCGAAGTTGTGATTTCCTGGGTAAATCTTGTTCTTATTTGTTGAATGTGTTTTATTGTCTTCAGCTTTATTTATTTATGTTGTGCATGCTATGTTAGAAAACTCAGTGTATTTGTAATTTTGTAATTTAAGTTTCAGAACTGCAGTTATTTGTATTTCTGGTTGCATGCTTAGAGAATTACAAATCAATTGTTGGGTTTTAAGGGAAACTAGCATTGTCATCATCTCAACATTCATATTTATTCCTAGATCTCGTGGCTAGACTTGACAAGGCTCTACAGCACTATATTTCCCAAACTAAATATGGGTGTGTTATGTTCCTCTTTTGCCACCACTTACTAGATGCTCGACTGGGTCAAGGTTTCAAGGTGTATGGAAGAAAAAGGAAAATTTGTCAAGCCATCAGAAAAGGAAGTCTCAAATAGTGCCAATGAATGGGTATGTGTATATGGCACTGTCACAACTGTATGGATTTGGCAGCAACTTATGGTATTGTTGGTGTAATGATTTTGAATTCCAGCAATTTACCTATTGCTACAATGAATGCTAAAATCAATCTTATAAGGACATTATCAAATGAGACCCTTGATTATGACGTTCTTGTCAACCTTAGGCAATGAAAATCAAAATATTGAAGGCCTTCTTCTACTCCTTTAACAATGTTAGGTGACTTAAGAATTGCAGTTGAAAATTTACCTCCTAAAAGTTACTTGAAGCTTATATTACATCTTTACATGGTTCGCCCTCTCCTCAAGAGAATTCCTATGGCAACAAAGTGTGAAGTTAAAATGGCCGTGAACACCGCTCATGATAGGGATTCTTCACAAGCATTGTTTTTGAACACTAAGCTGGAATATTCTCATGGTAATCATCGAAATGCTATTAAACTTCTGACAACATGCAGTAACAGATCAGAGCAAGGGGGGCCATGTACGCTCTAGAACAATCTTCGTTGTATACATCATCAATTGAGAAAAGACCACTTAGCAACTTTATATTTCAAGAAGGCCTATCATAATAGTATGTCACTTTGTGCAGAGTAGCCACTTAAGCTAATAAGATTGTTAATTGAAGTTAGAGATGGAAGGGTTCTGCTAAATTTAGAAGTGCGCTAAATTTGGCAGTGGAACCCATAAGTGAAGCTATGGCACAGTTGTACTTTCACTTAATTTTGACTTAGGAAAATTTCTAATTTTCCTATAGTCAAAAATAGTAAATCGAGCTCAGCAGTTCAACTTGAGTTAATGACTTTAGTTAATAGGCCAGTTCAACTTCAATTGATGGGCCAATGCGAGTTTATAAAAAGGGAAGGGCGCAAATTTGGCTATCATCATTACATAATAGAGACTTGTGTGTTTTAGGTCAACAAGAAGAGATTTTAGTTCAGCATGCTAGGGCAAAGAGAAAGAGGCCGAATAAACCTCAGCAATTTCTTCAACAGCATGCTCACTTACCAAGGCCGAGTCAGCCTACACAGAAGGGTCGAATAGCCTGTACAAATCCGTACAACTATGTATGCAAAGGCCAGGTTGGTTATAGAGATGCAGAACAGTGTGTTGAGGGACAACAAATTGAAGGGGAATTTTTCCCAGTGTTTGTAATTAATTTTCTGAGATTTTTGCTAAGCAGAATAATAATAAAACACACAAGTTGGCAAGTTTTCCCCAATTGGGGTTCCCTGGGTGAATTCTGGTGTATTATTTATTGTGTGCTTGTGTCTTGGTAATTTTATTTTCCATTGCTATTGTTTGTTAGAATACTCAACATATTTAGCAAATGAGTTTGGAGTTCAGTTTTCATTTTCCTCATCTCAGAATTTTTATTAAATTAGCAATTCGGTATTAGAAAGTTAACATGGTATCAGAGCGGGTCTCTGATTGAAGGCCAAAAAGCATGTTATTTTCCTCGAGAGCAAGTGAAAGACGCAAGAAAGGGGGCGCAGTTCACTTCAGGGTTGTGCAAGGGTTTTTTGGCTGCGCAACTAAGGCATAATCTGCACATGGGTTTCTCAAGCAGGCTCTGCGCAAGGGTTGCACATTTGGCAAGTATGCCAAGCCATATTTTTCTAGCAGAGATAGCAAGGCCAAGAGTATCTTGGAGCTGGTACATTCAGATGTATGTGGACCATTTTCCTCTCCATTCCTAACAGGATACAGATATTATGTCAACTTTACTGATGACCACTTGAGAAAGACATGGATCTTCTTCATGAAAAAGAGAGATCAGGTCTTCTCGAAGTTCGTGGAGTTCAAAGCCTTGGTGGGGAACCCGACTGGTAGGAGGATCAAGGTGTTGAGGTCAGACAATGGTGGGGAGTACATCTCCAATTCTTCCAGGGACTTGTGTGCCAAGGAGGGCATCAGAAGAGAGCTCATCACACCTCATAACCCTCAGCATATTGGGCTGGTTGAGCACAAGAATCGAAGCATTGTTGGAGCATCCAAGGCTATGTTGCATGACCAGGGCTACCTATGTTTCTTTAGGCAGAGGCATGCAACACTGCAGTCTTTTTGCAGAACAGGGATCAACACAGGGTGCTAGGCAAAGTTACACCAAAGGAGGCTTTCACAGGCAAGAAGCATAATGTGTCTCACTTCTGGATCTTTGGCAATCTTGTTTATTGCCATGTGTCTTCAGATAGCAAGAAAAAGCTGGAGCCCACAACAAAGAAGGGCATTTTTGTGAGTTGCAACGAGACATATAAGGTATACGGGGTGTATATTTCAACACTTACAAAGATAGTGATCAGACGTGATAAGAAGTTCGAGGAAGAGAGGGCTCTCAGGAAGTCGTTAGAGCATGAGCAGGGTGCAGCACAGGAGGAGGAGCAATGGGAAGCTCAGCCAGTTTCTCAGGCTTCATCACAGCGAGTTGTTACGCAGACCAACCAGTGTGTAGTTGAGGAAAAAGCGTAGGAACAAGAGGAGAGAGTAGAGCCAGAGGGGCCAACTCAACCAGTGACACCCAGTGTAGGGAGAGGACCACCCAAGTGGGCAGATTAGTTGATTAGGGAAGCTCGAGAGAAAGTTGGAGCCCCCAATTCCACATTCAGATAGAGTAAACAGCCACAGAGACGTATGGGGTACATGGCACTTACAACTAAGGTGATAGACTCAGAGCCTTCCTGTTATAAGGAGGTAGCTTCTCAGCAGGTATGGTGAGATGCCATGGTGGAGGAGTATTCCTCTAACATGCAAAACGACGTCTGGGAGATTGTGCCAAGACCAACTAGCAAGTCAAAAAAAAAAACCCAAAATTGTGAAAATCCGCAAGAATGCTCTGGAAGCATGCTCTTGAGAACACTTCCCATAGAGGGAAGGAACACAATTTTAAGCCTATAGGGCACTCCCAAAAAAAACTCCCAAGTAAGTTGCATGAATTTCTTTTATCCGTTTACTAAGGCCTTGGACATTATTAAAGTCCAAATTTTTGTGAAGTATGTCATAATTAATAAATTATGCAATAAGGTTTAAGCAATTAATGAAGCCAACCTTGCTTTAATTAGGGTTAGGTGTGTCCCAGTTATGAAATAATGCCAAAGATATTCATGGTGTCGTTTTGTGGGATTAGGCATGTCATAGCTATGAAATAAGGCCTAACACATTAATGAGGGCCATCCTTGTGTTAATTTGGGTTAAGGGACCAGGGTAGCTTGTGCTGCAAGGTTCATAAACCTATAAATAAAGTGAGGAGCTTCAACATAAGGCATCAATGTATTTTGTGGCAATCAGATACCTTGTATCTATCAGGTTCCCAGGGCACATCTTGTCTTCATTGTATCCAAGGTGAGCATATTTCTTCTTATGTAGCTTTTCTCTTATAATCTCCAATAATTTGAGTGTTATGCTTGTAATATCATAAGCAATCAGTGCATAATGGAGTATAACCTTACTATATTTGTCATAGCATTCCAAATATTGTAACAAACAATCCAATGGAACGTTCAAGGCAGTTAACAGATCAAACAAACTTCTCCAATGCTTTCTATAGAAAATTATTATACTGCTCTGTTTTTAGAAAATATCTAATCATAAATTAATTTATTAAAGAAAGAAAGAAGAAGAAAAAATCACTAATGGGAAATGTTCGTCTTGTTAACAGTTAAAACCTGCAGGAGTCATAAGATGGGAGTGTGCCCAAAAAGGTAAGAAAGTTATGTTTTCATCTTTTATGCCCTAGGTGTTTTACCCTTCACATCAATTGGAGCTGTCTTTTTGAGGGGGTGGTAGAGGGGACCATCCCAGTGTGTTAGCATATATCTTATTCAAACAAGAAGCAACGAGATAATATTAGAGATCCGAGACTAGATGAACTTGAGTCACGAGTGACGGTTAGAAAAGATAATGTAAGAAGGCTTGCTCTCAGTACAACTCATCATTTCCAAAGTCACAATGAGTGCTGCACTTCATTGGCTTCAAAAAATAATATTACTCATTAGAAGACTGACATCTGACCATCAATTCTCAAGGATTGAAATCCAACTTAATTTTGATTTGCCGGGCACTTAGTATGCAACCCAACGCCATTAGTTTGGGCATTTAGTATACAATGCAGCAGCATTAGCTTCGACTTGTGTTTAAGAGCTAGAGAGTGGCAATTGCGAAACAGAGAACAACATCATGGATTATGATTATACTAAAATGGTTGGTTTAGTTCAAATCCCTAGAATACCTTTCTGGCAGCGATCTTGGAAGAACGCCTCCCCATATTAAGTGGCACATAGACTGATATCCTACGGATGCCTGGCACTGCAGAATCTTCATCGTTATTGATCCTGAAACCCGCCAATCCAAGATCCCATTTATAATTACAGAAGCTGGTTGCACCTCTCTTGACATGCAGCTGAGCTGCTAAGTAATTCCAATGCTGTGGGCAAGTGCCTGTAAGTGCCATCATACAATGTTAGTTCCTCCGACCCTGATACACATAAGAGGTGAAAATAAAAAAGGAAGATTACGGCTATAAGCAGTTGAAGAACGAATATAGAAGGCATAGGGAAGTAAGTCACATGGATATATGCTCTTGGACACTAAAGAAGACTTTGAAAGAAATCCTAAAACCCTTGCTGAACTGCACATTTTCTCGAACTTCCTTAGATAAAATAACCAGAAGATTGCTGGTATACTAATAATCATGCAACAGCGGGTATGTGTTCGGTCTCAGCGACATTATATGAGGATAAGCTGTGTTTTGTTTACGCTTGGAAAATGCTCTTCTATAACCTTACTGTTGCACGGGAGGTTTGGTTTCCTTGATGATTTTAAACCCATCAAGCAACCATAGATTTAGATGAACTGAAATTTAATCTTTCAGACGAGTGTTCTGACTACCCGTTCAAGGGGTTCATGACCATTCTGTTCGTTGAATTTTTAATAAAAAGCATAACTGTGCAAAGCTTTATTTTTTTTGTTGGCCGAACTCTGTGGAAATTAGGCAAAACGGGTTTAGCCCATTTCCTCTCCATTTCATGTGTGTGATATTTTTAAAGTTTAACACGCACATTTCCCATTAATTTAACGACGTTTTAATATTTTTATCGACTTACATCACAAACTTTATATCGCTCGGAAGATTTTTTTGTTGAATTTTTATTTATACTTTATATAT